>UFQX01001406.1:11582-29036 GCA_900497675.1 Arapaima gigas | reverse complement strand
TTTTTTTTTTTTTTTTTTTTTTTTTTTTTTTTTGCCCATCCCGGTGAATTTCTGGCCTGATAACCGGACAAGGTCCGGAGGCGGCGTGTGGTTCCGGCCCGGGTGGGTTTATGGGTAAAAATCCCAAATTAGCAGCAGCGGTCGAGAACCTCTCGGCCGAAACGCGCCCGGAACGGTGTGGAAACCGGCCTGGCGCGTGTCCCGGCGCGCTAATAAACACAATATGTCGCACTCCGCCCCGACCATATGGAGTCGGGTGACGTTAAGGAGAGCAGAGGTCCTCGCTTTGCAGGAACGGGGGGCCGGTGCGTTTTTCTTCCTCCTCCCTCCCTCCCTCCCTCCCTCCCTCCCTCCATCGCCGCTGAATTATACATTCGGCACCTCCTTGCTTCAGGCATGATGGGCATGTAGACATATTGCAGTCAGGCGAAATGACTTTTTAAGTAGGCCATTTACAGGGAGACGTGGTATTCATTTGATTATTACATTGCGTCCATTATTTCTTGAATGAGCGACGGAGGCAGCAGACGACAGCTCTGTAATAACCGTTCCATGTCTGCTGTCAGCGATGCGTGAGAATATGGGGTTTCTTATATTAGTTTTTCTTTGTATGGATAAGATGTAGCGATATGGTGAACAGGCATAATAAAGAGATGTTTTTATTGTGCAGGATGACATGCTGATGTTGGGGAGGCAGTAAAAATCTTGAATGCTGTATAAAATTATACTCTATTAGTAATGATGTATCAGAACCATTTTTCTCGTGGCCGGTGGTGAGTGGTAGACAACAGTTTATTTCACGACCGACTGGCTGTTTCCCAGCGTTTTTTGAATCCCGAAAAGTGCTTTGGGGACTCGGAGCCGCGGTTCCCCCTTTGACGGGCCGCGTCGTGCGACCTGGAACTCGTCCGGTCTTACGGCGACGTATTTTTATTTATGAGTAACAAGGGAGTTGTGTGATATGACGGGCACCGCGGTTTTTGTCTGCTTACGGTAGGTCCTCCTCAGTTTGGCCCCAGACCCCAGGAAAGCAACACGGATGGGGTAGCGATCCAGGTATAACTCGTAATTGTTACTTGAGATACCAGATGGGTAGCAAACTTCTGTCCAAAGACACGTTTAGAGATCCGTCGCTGGCTATTCGGGTGCGTTTGCCAAGTGAAGTAGAAGATTTCAGAAGGTCGACCCCCCCCCCCCCCACCCTGCTCCCTGCCTGGTCGACAGCACCGGCAGTGGTGTTGCACGGGCTTCCTCCTGGCGGCCATTTTGAATCGGCGGACTTCTGCTTCTCAGGGCGCATTTCGTGCGGCGCGATGCGGCGAAGCATCCGGAGGAGCAGGTCCCACCGGGGTGATGGGGAACGTCTTGTCGATGTGGCTCCGGAGTGGCTCACCCTGTCAATTATCTTGGGGTGCAAGAAGGGCTGCTTTGTGCTGCAGCGTATACTTCCTGACGTCCCTCCCGGGCAGCTGGTGTTCCTGGCTAATGCGAAACAGGCCGGCGAGGAATCTGAAACATCCTGAGCAGAAGCAGATGTGCAACCTCTGCTTCGTGCTCCCTGCCTCGGTCGCGCTACTCTCTGGCGCTCGCTTTCGCCGCCCCTGGGGTGCCGGGTGTGATGGGACGCCTGGTCTTCGCCAGGGACGAAAGATAAGAAAATGGGTCGGAGATGCTGATAGCAGAAGCCAGCGTTGGCTTAATGTGCAGACACCCAAAGGAATGTTTCTTCTCCCCCCTTTTTTTCTGCTTTCAGGGAAGGGGGGGGGGTTTGGAGCTCAACTCTGCTGACAGATCCATCTCAAAGGTCAGCTCAAATTCAGATGGCCCCAAAATTGGTGCATACTTACATTCCTTACATTATCACGCTCAGGGTGATCTAAATCATAACACTGTTTGCAGCCTTTATGCCGTCTTCTTCTCGACTTGCTGTTTTACACGGTGGTCGGCATGTGGGACTGACCGGGATCGTTCAGTTACGGGTAACACGGTGGAGTCGGACAGGAATTCAGCTGGAGCATCAGGTTGCTGAACCCATAATTGTTAAAGCTTGTCAGGTTTGTCAAATCTCCCACGTTCAAATATAACCTCGATGTTTGTTTGTATCTCCACCCCACCCCCCGTGTTCTTAAGGGTACCGGAATATAGCTGGTCTGAGAAAATCTGGGCAGAATCTTGTAGTATGCGTAAGAATAATTTGGTCCACTGGAATAAGCTGCTTAAGATTTAAGCAGAAAATATTTGTTGGTTTTTTCCGCCTGAGAGATTATGAACGGTTGCATAATTAAGTGCCCATTTGACCCTGAGACTGAACGTGCACTTTGCAGGCATTATTGAAAAGGGGGGAGGCGAGGGTTCAGTGAGTTTCTTCTCTGGAGATGAGCGCTCAAGTTTTTAGTGCAGAGTGCAAATTGCTGCTTAGGATGAGGAGACCAGGGTGGGAATGCGGAATGTGTATCAAATGACGATCGGAGCAGGAAACGGGGACCCGGTGCTGGGGTCTCGTCCCCCCAGAGTTGCGCTATTCGCCGGCGGCCGAAAGACAAGCAGGCTGACCTCCCTCGCTGCCTGAGACCTTTAGAAGGAACAGAGAACAAGCAGCCATTAACAGGATGAGGGTGAGCCACCATAGGGCACGCAAATTCTCTCTCGGCTTCTACGGGAGGAAAAGAGCAGGCCTGTCATAACCGAATGCCTGTTTTTTTTTCGTTCCTCCCCCCCGCCTCTCCCCTCTGTATAAACTCAAACATGAGACCCTATTATCCCCCCCCCCCCCTTTCCTCTCCATTGCAGTTATTTCATGTCTGAATCATGAAAGTGTAGCTGAAATTAATTAGGTCACAGTTTAATGGTGACCGTGGCGGCCTGTCGCTCATCCCCGCGCCGAGCCGAGCCCCTCGCCCCCCCCCCCCCGGCTCAGCGAGAACAGGACTCGGTGTCATCAGGTCCGGCATCTTCACCGTGCGTGGGGTCTGCGCCGTTTTTGCCGTAAAGCTGCGACCCACAGTCTCGCCTCAGCGGGGGGCGGCTTATTTATGGCGCGTACGGTTGGAAGGCGCCGGCCTTCGACCCGCTCGGTCCCGCATACGGCGCTTCCGATGGCGAAAACACCCTTTGGTAAGAAAGTCGCCGCTTCTTTAAAAAAAGGCGGCTAATTACACCCCCCTGGGCTTCGCTCCGAGGCCGTATTCCTGAAGGCGGTTTGGATAAGTGATTCTTTGTTGAACACGGTGCGTTGACGGTTTGCTTAGCGCGTACCCCCACACTTCCCTAATTCTTCTATTGAGCGCTGCGGCGGAGCTTGACATTCTTAGCTGTGATTTATTATTGGCGGGGGTGTATCTCTGGCATAGGGACTGAAGTGCAGCCGGGTACCCGGGACCCTCTCCCTGCCCCCTATGGGCACATTAATCTTCAACCCCCCCCCAACCAGATGGGAACGGTGGCGCTGTGGCTTTGGACCTCCGCTGGCCCGGCCCACCTTCCCCGAGAGCCAGGGAACTGTGTTAATTAGCTGGCGGGCCAGGAGCCGGAGACGCGCTATCCAGCAACACCCCCTCCTCCACCCCCCGGGTCTCTGGAGAGCCCTCCCAAGCCGCTCTGTTTGTTGGGAGCTGTGGAGGATGGCAGTGCCAGCTGTCTTAGCTGTGGCCTGCTGCCAAGCGCTGGTGTCTTGGCGGCTTTTTATTGCAACCATTTATTAACCCATTTCCATGTATTTATCCGTCTGCGTCCGCGCGGACGTGTCTCTTCGGTCGGTGCCGTTAGGGCGGCGTCGCCAGGCCCCCCGGGTCCCAGGAACCGGCACGGCCGGACACGCCCGCGACGTCGCGATTGGGGGGGGAGGGGGCGTCTCTCGCAAATACGCCGACACCAACACCGTGACATCGGTGACAAAATGCGCGATAGGATTGTTGGAGAAATTTTGGTGAGACTTCAATATTCCCTTTTCACAGCTTGCAGGCCTTCTGTTGCCGAGATGCCTTCCTTTATTATGTTTCCCTCGTATGAAGTGCAGGGGCTTAATAATCCAGGACCTGGGTGACTGATTTTTACTTCTCAAACTGAACCCATTTCGACTCGGCACCATTGAATTGCATTATATATTTTAAAGTTATTGAAGTGCCTCGCCGATGGAGCCCAGGTCTTGCATTAATCTTGCGCTGCCACTGCAGGCCGGTGGCTGCTTCCGCTGGCGGTGGCCAGGTGTGTTTGGAGGATTTTGGACGGGTGAGAAGTTCTAGAAAATGTTTTGCCCCCCCCGAAGTCGCACTGCTAACGTCCGGCAGCGCTGTTTACGGCAGCGGCGCCTCGTAATGCGAACAAAATTGCAGATGATTTGAGGAAATTGCTGTATTTCCATACATAATGGCCTCGGCGATGGCCGAGTGACGGAAGGTCATGTTGTCGAGCAATTAGGATCCGAGAATAAAAAGGTGTTTGAGAGGCCGCTAATGCGTGTCTGCTCTGCTTTTGTTGGGAGCGGCATCACGAGGCGAAGGTATCGGGGAGCCGTCGCCGGCGTCGCTGTGATGAATTAGGTGGTTATCCGGTTAAATATAAAGCGACGGCTGGAGCCGATTACACAAAGTAAACGGAGGCTTGGCCGTTTTTACGAGCGTGTTTGTACAGGCCGTCTCCGGGGGGTGGCGGGTATCGGCACGGTCAGCGTCCAGGGAGACGCCTTCTCCTTTGGGCGCGCGGGAAAAGTGGTCCGCGTTGGGCGGAGACGCCGGTAGGCTAAAACCCGGTTGGTGCCGAGGGAGCCCTGTCGGCTCGACCGGGGTCCTCGGCGGTCCTCGACATCCGTACGGAGGCCTTTAGCCCGGACCCGGGAGGTGCAGACGATGAGGCAAAAGCTCGACAGATTTGTCTTCCGCGAAGAACTTGCCGGTCTGGTTCCGTGGCACCAAATATCCTCCTAAGCAAATCGAGCTATTTCAGTTCGCATCAATAACAGAGCCGCTAAAGCTGGGGGTTCCGGCGTATTTTGGCCAATCGTAGCAAAGAGGTTCGGCCTACGTGTAAAAACCTTAGTAGGCGACAACCCGAATCCCCCAAATGCTCTTTTTTATTGTCGGATCGCGTGATCGGCAGGTTTTACACCGTTCGCGGTAGGGAAGTACATACTACCAATGTTCTCGCAGACCAGAGATTGGGAGATTCCTGCATTAATGGTTCCTGGAAGACGAAGGGAAGCTTTGCACACCTGGGGGGGGTTTTGACTGACAGCTTTGAACAGCCTCTACATACCATTAGTCTACCCTTTAACTCGGCAAACTCCTCTGCTGTGTGTTGTCAGCAAGCAAGTAAACAAATGTTTCCACAACGGAAAACTCTCTTGAGCCCGCTGTGTGGTTTTTTTTTTTTTGTTTGTTTGTTTGCCCCCCCCCCCCACACGCTTTCTTTTTGAATCAGGTCGCATTATAAATACTTTGAAACCAGGATGCCTCTTCGAACGCAATCTTGCCTGACCTGCTGGCTTCTGCTCTGGGGATTTCTTTTTCTGTGACACCAGAAAGGTTAATTGTGGACACGACGGAAGGAATATTCCTATGCTAATGAAGCGGCGGCGGCTGCCTGGTCTCGCCGCGTCGGCCCTCGTGACGGCGTTCGAAGCGTCTGGTGGCACTTCCTCGGCTCAGGTGGGAGGAGAACCGCCAGTCGGAGGCTCCCGTTGAAGCGCGTCCGGCCCGTGGGCCGGCCGAGCGAACTCGGCCCGGTATCGGGAGCAGACGGGCGATCCGTCCAACGTGCCACCGCCCGGTCACGACAAACAAAAGAAGACGAAACGTTTCCCTCGTTCCATTATTTTCTCCTAGTTTCCTGGTAAGAAAAGCAAACGCCTCAAGTGATGTTTCAGAATTTTAGTCGAATTCCAAATCGGTTTCAGGATATCGGCTGTCTGTGACCCCCCCCCCCACCCCTTTTGTCCGATCTCGGTTCATCAACAGGTTATTTTTTAGTTTTTTAATGCAGCCTGTTGAATCGGAGTGAATTTGCACGCAGATTCATGGCGAAAGTCCGGCTGTTATGTTTGCTGCTGCTGTTCAGATGAGGGCCTCAGTAGCACGGCTGTCTCCCGTTTTACGTTTTGCGCTTAAGTGGCTATTAATCCTCAAGCTGTCGTTCCAGCAACAGCTTCAAGTCCCGCGACTGAATACGTGTTTACCAAATACGGAAGCCTAAATAAAAGGAGGGACAGGACGCCGAGATCCACGGCTTCGGCGTGAATCTGTACGCGGTGACCAGGTCGCTCTTAATTTTGTCAGTCGCTCGGCGATGAGAAATAGCCGCCGCAATACTTCTCGCCTGCCCGCCCGCCCTCTGCCACCGCTGCGAAATGAAATTGCTTTCTCATTCGTGAAAGATTCTCTTGTCGCTCTGTTGTAGCGGTCTGTAGCCGGAGCCGCAGCGATAGCTTTGGAAAGTTCTTAGCCGTCACTGGAGGTCTGGCAGAGACGGGAGAACAAACACGGCCCCCCTCCCACCCTCCACCATTTAATTGCATTTAATTATAGGCACTTCAGCTGTTTTTTTTTCACAAGCTGTAAATGAATTCGGGGCAAGTTGTCCTTTTGCATTAAAGCATGACGTGGTCTGGGGAGTCCAGCTAGGACAGCGGTATCCCCCTTGTTGCCATGGAAGCGTAGCCTTATTGTAGACTTGAGTACCGGCGCCGGTTCTGCCAGATCTCCTGCCCACTGATATCCTGCATGTGTGGCTGTCAAGAAGCGATTCGTTCGGAATTTGACTGCGAGCTATTTATGTCGCTCGCGTCCGTGCGCGTTTTCTTTTTCCCTCCTTTTTGATCCTTCGTCTCTGTTTTCACCGCGTTGGCCGTAAAAAGGTGGCGGACAAGAACGGGGAGGCGCCCTGTATTAAGGGCGAAGTTTTGTGTATTTGTCAACGTTAGCTGACGGATTTTCTAGCCCGTTTCCTAAAAGCGGAGTTCGGCCGAGCAGGCCGGGTGTTTGCGGCGCTTCGCACCTGGCGTAACAACGTTAGCGGCGGACCGCTGTGTGTCCCCCGGTTTTAATCACATTCTGGGAGCACACCTGTGAAAACAGATGTCCGCTGGAGATGGCGTGCTGCTCCGTTTACCCACGGCTGGCTGCGCTTTCCCCTGGCCCTCCCCGCCGGCCCGGCGCTGAGCTCAGGAAGCCCCCCCTGCTGGCCGCCCACCCCAGGCGGGGAACAGGAATCGGGCTTCGCGGGCCCTCTGCCCCTGTTTGTTTGGGTACGCTGCGCCTCTCTCGACTGTCACGAGAAACTGCTTAGTCATGATCGTGAACCTCATAAGAGCCCCCCCCCCCCCCCACACACACACACCTCCTTTGCGTCCCTCTCATTGCCATAAATCTTATGCACCGGTGTTGAGGGGTAATTAATGGGTTGGTTCTGTTCCATTTTATCTGTGAAACGTACAGAAATGAATGCATTCGAACCCAAAACTCTAATGCAAGCTGATTGCAAAATATTTATTATTTTCCCCCGGCCATAAATCTTGGGCCTCAGCTGTGAGGCGTAATTAAAGGGTTTTTTTCCCCCTTTCATTGATCCAACCAAAATACAGAGAACTGTTGAAATCCTACAACTGTTAAATGCTCACCAGTTCTCTTAAAAAAAGGGGAAACCCTGTTAAAACCTCTCCGGGGCCCTGAACGTCGGGCGTTTGTCACCACGTTGCCGATCAGAAGGCAGCCGGCAGGATTTTCCTGCCCAGTCTCGTCCTGGTTACGCTCGATGGTATCGCTCAGATGTTTGGTCTCCACATGGTTGCGCTCAACCAGAGCAGAGTCCGCTGTAGCCCATTACGCCAGGAGCCCTCCTTTTACTGGAGGCGAATGCTTTCACGGTTGACTTCTGCTGGATGCAGGCCCGTACTTCTGCAGGAGGTTCTGAAGACGTCGATCCGTTTCCCATGGACTCGTCCAACTTTTGAGGCTCACGTGCAGTATGACTCTCGCCACCGCCGCTCCTGAGACACCTTCAAACTTCAGTGGGCCGTTGGACCCCCTGGGACTGGACGGAGCTCTCTGGCCAAGCGGAGCACGTCGGGGTGGATACTCAGAACTGAGTCAGTGATTTCCGGCTAAACGGCAGCGTTGAGATTTAATAGAAGATTCTCAAACCCCCCACAACAAACACCGAGTCCTTACCCAGCTATGTCTGTGCGTGCGGATCGTCTTACAGCAAAATCGGTCCAGTTCGTTGTAGACGCCTTATAACATCTGGACGTAAAGTAAAAAAATATGTTTGGGGTATAGTTTTATCCAAAAGCAAATGTACAAATTCCGACAGATTTCCGTCGACGTCCCACACGAGGAACTGTCCTCGAGAGAGAAGAGCACAGCTCGAGGAAACGGGCAAGAGTGATGGCGGAGCGGCATGTCACGTGTCGCTCGTACGCGACCAGACGGTCTTTGCCACGGCTCAGGAGATCACATCAGAAGAGCGGCTGTTTAACCGCCTCACTTGTTTACATATTCAATCTCCCAACACATTCCGCAGCCTAAGCTGTAGTAACACACAGCTGCTTCGCAGTCAAGCAGCTCTTACACACCCACTTACTCTGTCCGATGGCCGGTCGTAAACCCCCCCCGTTCCCGAACGCCGTCTGAGCACGAGGAGATGCTGCGATTTATTGAAGACCACACAAGCAGACCTGGGGAGACTGTCGGGGGGGTCGGGGGTGACGGGTTGAGGTAAAGGCGGTTGGGAAGAAGCCGAGACCTTTTGGCCCAGTCGTCTCTGAACCTGCGGGTCGGATGACCGCGATCGTTCTGTAGCTACAGCCAATTTTTGTCTTTGTCTTTTTTTTCTTTTTTTGAGCCGCGTTACCTTTTAGGCTTCGATTCCCTTAGTCACCACAGACCCCTCGAATGAGAGGCTTTAGGCGGAAGGTTTTGTTTATATAGCGAGCGGCTGTGCAAACTTTGCACACCTCGGAAATCCGTGACGTCACGTTCGGATCTAGTCGACTTTGTGAACCGCCGGAGCTTGACAAGGGAACGGGTTCTTCGTGTAGACGGGCTTTTTTTCCCCTGTACTCGACTTCTGGAGCTGGTGACGCTACGGTCCCGGCTGGGCGGGGTCTGGTCCCGGCTGGGCGGGGCCGGCCCCTGCGGCAGCGTGGTGTGAGCTGGGAAGGGATCAGGACTCTCCGACATGCCTGGACACATCTGGTTCTTGTTTGGCGGGAGAGGGAAGCGTCAGATTCCCAGGGACTGGCAGCTCGCATACAGTGTGGGGAGACAAAAAAGCTGCATCCCACCCCCACTCAAGTCAGACGTTGCCATTTTCCCATAATCCCCCAGAAAAGCCCTGGCTGCTCCTCCCATGTATTGTATCCACGCTGATGTCATATTTGTTTGGTGGAGGGAAGGGAGGGGGCACTGGGCGGGCGGGCATGTTGACACTGGGTTCAGCCTGGGAGAAGCAGGGGTTTTACTACCGACTAGAGATCCTGTTTGCTGCGCTCCGAATCTCAGCACAGCCGGCGGGTTGCAGACACGGATATTGAAGAGGGTCTCGGTGCTCGGAAAAGAACTTTTGTTTTCGTCCATCGATGCGGACGACGTGGAAAAGGGCCCCCCTGTGCTTTGAATGAAGCGTTGCGCACCGAAGCATCAGGTGTCCGGCGTCCCGCGATCTCGTCGCCGGTTTCGCCGTCGGGCCCGGTCGCCGGGTCCAGAGGGCGGCTTCGGTGCCTCGGCCAATAGCAGGGAGCTGCTGACCCGTGGGACCGTGTGGCAGGTGGGGCTTGTTGCCATGGCCAGGCTGGAAACGTGGAGGTTCTCTGCTCCCAGATCCAACGCCCCTGCCGTGTGTGTCCGCCGGGCCAGCTCTGATGAGCCCCCCTGAGCTGGCAGAAGTGCTTTGTCAGCACAAACAACCTTTCTCCTCAAGCCTTTGTTGAGGGAAGCTTAGTGCTGCGTCCCTGCCAGGGTCCCCCCACCCACCCAGAATCCATCTGAAAAAGGGCTGGTTTGACCGTTTCTCGGTCCTCGACGACGGGACGTTCAGTCTCAAGTGGTCGTAAGAAGAATAAAATAAAATCCCAGGTGGAATTGGTGTTGTTAACCTACGAAAGCCGTCATAGTGCTGTTGGTAATGGTGGAGCAGAAGTATTAATGTGGTTTTTTTTTTCTTGGCTGCAGAACAGAGTGGGAAGCGCAGCCTGGAGTCGCGTCTTTTTATTGCTGGCCACGGCCTCCATCCTCGACGTCTCGCGGGCGCTGAGGAGCTCTGATGAATTTCACAAGAACGTCAGTGCGGTTTTACACACGGGTCCTTCTGATCACGTCACCTGGCTTCTTCCCAACGCAGAACCAGATTTTGTCCAGTTCCACGATTGGCTGCGACGACCAATAAGAATTAAAAAGGTTATTTCTGGTGCTAGAAAACCATCCTGTGTTGTTTACCCCACCAGTGGGAGCCCTGTCTCAGGTTCAAGTTTTGATTTATTTGTCTATTTATTTAAATTTCACACATGTTAAAAACAGATTCATTCTAAGTTCTTAAAATAAACTTGTTTCATTATGGCAACTGGATGTGCAGCTCTGTGCTGCATCTTATATCCCGCTATACTGCTGGGTATTTACTGAAGAAGTACCATGTTTCATGGTACAGCTACACTTCCCCCCCAGATCTTTTTTTCCCTCCTTCTTCTGCTCCAGGATAATGAAGCATCAGCCATGTTTCAGTCTCGTAGCTAACCCTACAGACCAGCGTGGTAACATCGGCCACGTCACAGGTCAGCTTTGGAGGCGGGTGGCCTCGGCACCCTGGTGGCACGGGCGGCACCTGTAATTCCGATATCTTCCCGATAATACTTCTCAACAAGCGGGTTGTGTAGTAAATGACGTCATACAAACAACGGTTTCGCGAAAAGTTCCAAAACCCGTTTTTCAAACCCGTCTGCCGGATTATCCCGTGCCAGTTAGTAACCGGAAACTTTGGGTTACAAGCAGCAGGATTTAGCAGGTGTTGTGTTTGGGCTGCAGAAGGAAAGAACAACAGACCTTGTAATTTCAGACACTTCTGGCTCGGCTCCGAGGAGGGCTGGGCTGCTTCTGCGTCGCCATTGTAGACCAAGTCTGGGGAGGTAACTGGTTAACTGGGAGACGGTGGGATTTTGAAGACCAAGCGTGACGCCAGTAGGCTCCCGTTTTTCGTAGGAAAGCAGCCGCTTGGTAGGAGCCGAAAATGAGACGTACACCCGTGTGGCCCGGCTCCGTTTTTAGATGTTCCATTGCTTTTTATAAACCAAGACGCCAGATGTACCAGGGGGTGAGGACACAACTGTGGAAAAGCGCTGCTTTAGGTTTAACTGGGCTTCCTTCGGAGTCGACGTGAGGAGTCGCCGCTCGTGCTGTGGGAAGCTGCTTCTAAAGGAGAAGCTGGTTTGTTCCCCAAAAAAAAAAAAAAACGTACGATGCTTTTAGAACGGGATTATAGATTCGGGTTCTTGCATTGGATCCGTTCGGCTGAGGAGACCGGACCGCGTATCGAAAAAGCAGGAATTATTCCGTTATCAATTGCGGCCGTTTCCAACCACGTGACAAGTTCGCCCCGAAATGACCCTCAGTGACGCCGAACGTGAGGAAACCTTCTTGCAATAAGTTGAAATAGAAAGAATAACAGCAGCATTAGGTATGAAACAGAAAATGGATTTAACGCAACCTCATGGTACGAGTGGAAGATGGGGGTGATGGTGGGGGGTGACGGAGACCGATGGGGGGTGACGTTCTCAGCACTTGCTTCTATTTTATCTCGTAGAATAAATAGTTCACGCTGTGGTTTCAGGGACACCTGACGGAAGAGAAATATTTTTCTTTCTCCCAGCTCTGTGTGCTATGAAACTTTTTTCACACGACTAACTTGTCACACACATTTTGCCTTCTCCACCTTAGCTGAACCTTTAGCTTTTTTGACTTTGGGGGCCATCTTTAGAAACGCAGCTGATGGATAAACAGAGGAACGATTATGAAAGGAAGAAGCGGGACGTAAACAGCAGGATGTGCAGGACGGCGCGTCGCCAAGAGTGTGTGTATTCAGTTCCCGGGTCCCTCTCGCCCAGCCCTCTGGTCGGTACTGGATGCCTCAGACCGGAGGAATGAAATGTGGGTCAATGACCTGTGACCAGATACGTCCAAAAACAAATATTCTGGGGACGAGCGTAGTTTGCCGAGTCTTAGGCTGCCTTGTGTGTTTATCTAAAAAGAGGTTTAGTGATAAACTGTTTCTTTGAGAACCATCAGGATGCATTACAGTAGCCGTTGGATAGAAGCCAAGGAAAATACACACCCCAGCAGAACCAACGTCCCTTTTGAGTCACTATTTAGGGGAAAAACCCGAGGAAAGAAAACAAGCAACGTTTTCGCGACGAAAGAGGACAAAAAGTGCAGTGAATTGTACGTAGCGGTCGTTTCCTCGCAGCCGTCGTTCGCATTGGAAAACGGTGTTTGCGCTCAGAAGGTTCTAGACCCCCCTACCGTCCCATTGGCGGCCTCTGCAAGCGCCTGGTTATTCGTGCCCATCCTGCTCCGGATACTTCCGTAAACGGGCCCCCAGTGGCTCCGTGGGGGGAAAGCTTCACTTGGCAGCGGGAGGAGCTGTTATCACACTCAAACCACCCCTTGTTGAGATGGGGGGGCCTCCAGAGCGGTGTGTGTAACCGCTGCGTGGGGGAGCTGCTCGGAGCCTTGCTGACATGTATCATTCTGGACACTCATTTCTACATGTAGTAATGCATCATCCCCAGGGCTGGCAGTTGCCTCATTTCCATAAAGCTGACGAACGACAAAAAGGTTGCCAATAATCCACAGAACACGATCCTCCTATCCTCCTCCTGTTGCCTGCCAGCCACCCACCCAAACAAGTCTTAACTGAATCCAGGTGAATGGCAAGCTGGGCTCAGAAGACCACTGTGGAAGTTGGACGGTCACGTTTAACTGACTTTCAGTTGCACGCTCCTCAGAGGAGAAGTCGGCCTGATGGTCTCCAGCACACAGCTCTCTTGTTAGATGTGTCACTGACACAGGAGTCTAGAAACCGGTGCGTATTGTGGGTCTTCCGACCGCACGGGGAACGTGCCTCAGCTCCTCTCGTCCAGCGGGTGGAACAGTTTGATTCAACAACCAGATGAGACCCCGGTGCCTCGCACCGCTATCGTCTGTTGCCCGGAAGCGTTTTGCTCGCAGGAAAACACAATTTTAGCAGCTCCTCTGTAAATGCAAACTGTTTTCGTCATCGTTTCCGAACTTTCTCGTCTCCAGCTTTTCCACCTTTTCACGACCGTGATGAGGTGCCGCTTGTACATCGTGGGATCCAGTTTGGACTGAGAGCAGTAGAAGTTGTAAGTCTTGCAGTTGTTTAGCAGTGCAGTGTTGACCTTGGAGCATTTCGGATGTCTTCCTAGACTGAAGCGGTGGGTTTACAGGAGGATTAAGAGGACCTTCTTGATTATCCTTTAATCTGTGGGCCAATAGCTGTCAGCCCCCCCCGTTCTTCATACGCACCGGTTATATAATTAAGATTATAACTCTCGCTGGGCAGTTTGCGTGAGACGGCTGTCCGGGACCCGTTCGGTATAGTTTTCCCATAATGCCCTGTAAGGCATCGGTCAGGTTAGTTTGCTAAGTGAGTTATTCTCTGCAGTCCAAAATGGCAAGGAATTGGAAAACGCTAACTACGTGTAACCCGATCTTTATTCCCTGCCCCCTTTGAAATATTGAGTCGCTGTTAATAAGAAGGACGGGTCATTTTCCCGGCCTTCCTCTGATCCCAGCTCAGATTAAAGGTAGCTGAGCTAAAAGCCAGTCATTTGAAAGCGCGCTTTAAGCAGGGCTACCGGCAAGCAGTCCAAAGTGCTCTCAATCCAATTACGAAGCCAGTGGAGTCCGAGAGTCCGAGAGGCGGCCGTGTCCTCTGTGCTACGCTCGCGAGCCTGTCTAGAAGGAGATGGCCCGTGTGTTTCGCTTCAAGCCAAGCGATACCTGTCACCGTGCTGATTTGCCTGCAGCTGGCCGAGTTTATGTGCATTGGCTCGCCTGGAGTGGGAGGCTCAGAAATCATCTCAGCTCCCGGTATATCCGCTTTCTCCACCCAAAGCCGTAATTAACTGTGCTGCAACGAAGCTGAGGCGCAAGACCGACTCTGCAAGTCTGGCCCTTCGTGCGTTCTGGATGACGGAGAACCACAGGAGCCAGTGCAGCGGGCTCGATTGATACGAGAGACAGCTGCAGTGCTCTCCAGCCACATGAGTAGATGGAAGAGAAGGAACAAAGTGACCAGGCAGAGCAGTAAAGAGGAGGGCTGGTCCCTCACCTGGTTTCTGTTCCACGTCAGCCTTAAGTCAGTCGCTGTCTTTATGCAGCACAAGGTTTCCTCAGTCTGTCCTTGGTCACACCAGTGTAGGCAGCGGTGTTCTGGCACCGCAGAGCGCCGTACAGCAATCCCTCGATATCAGAACTCTCTATATCCGAATTTTCGCTGTAACGGCTCTCTCAAATTAATATGTATATATCGGTAGCCAAACGTTAGCTATAACTGATTTTCATCTGAAGCTTATCCATAATTTAAAAAACCTAAATATGTGGATGTCACAGTAGCGTATTATTTTATTACAGCATGCTGTACAGTATGTATTGTAGTAAACACTATTGTGTTCGTTCGGAAGCCAGACGCGGTGTTATCGGCTGTTTCTGCCCATTTCTCTTTGCCTGAACGGGTTTGCACTGCATCACCTCATTTACTGGGCATTTTGCGTTTTAAAAATAAACCTATTTATTTAAATGTGGGTTCTTGTGTGAAACGGAGGCGGACGGCGGGTGGCTGTGACACACATCTTCTTTCATTTCATTCAACACGTCATAAGACTGAAACGGCGCTGCAAACCCATGCGGGTTCCATGCGCAATGAACTCACTAATGTGAAGTGTGCTGCGCTGCTCGCACCGCACCGCGGTATAAACCTGCATGTACGTGACAACGTTCAACGCTTTCTAAAGAGCTAACTGGTGTTTACAGTGTTTATCATGGTGACATTGGAGCTTAATAGTCATATGTTTTTTTTTTTTTTTTTTTTTCCCCGACGGGCTGGGAGCTCATTAATTATTTATTTATTTTCCCCTTACAAAAAATACCGGGAAATAGACACTCGGTATCTGACACGTTTTCAGGAACGACGAGATCCAGGTTCTGAGGAATTACTGTATTGGTGCCGACAATAGATGTTGCAAACGGGGGGAAAAACATGGCTGTTAATGCTACTTTTTATTGCACTTAGTTTGGGTGAACAGCTGGGGTTAACTTTATTCCCTTTTAAAACTCTGAACCTCGCAATCTAGTCTCTCCACTCAGATGTTGTTTACCAAAGCAGAAGAGATTAAGCCTCCCAATCCGTCCATAGCCTCACGGTCTTTAACTTCAGAAAGGTCTGGCTGCGTCTCCCTTGACACCGAGGCAGACGACTCTTGCGGTCGTATTTCTCCCGGTGCCCCGGCTTGTGCTGAAAGCTTTGGCAGACCGCGTTTCGAACTGTTAGCCCGTTTCACACCTGCTGCTGTTTTCCTGTCATCGGAACGACGTTGTGATCAGAATAAAAATGCAAAATCCCAAACCGAAACCCGAGACAACTCCGTGGCCATCCCTCCCCTCCTCTCACTCGCCAACTGTACGCAAGTTCAGAAAGGTCAGTTATCATGTTTGACACAAACAAAACAGATTTCCAGAGGGAGCTTTGGTGCACTTTTATTTTGCACATCACAAAGTGCTTGTCACCAACTTTGTGATCTGTCATTTTTTTTCTTCCCTGGAATGTCAGGAGGGGGGCAGAAGTCGAGCCACGTGTTTCTGAAGGGAGACGGAGATTCGTTCTTATCCGACTCGGCTCTTGGTCACGGAAGCCCGTTTCCACATCGCCGCTG
The DNA here is from genome assembly GCA_900497675.1 of Arapaima gigas. Lineage (NCBI taxonomy): Eukaryota > Metazoa > Chordata > Actinopteri > Osteoglossiformes > Osteoglossidae > Arapaima > Arapaima gigas. The sequence goes on along the minus strand of UFQX01001406.1, from coordinate 13,105 downwards.
AGTGGTGAAACACTACAGCTGCCTGGCCAAAGATTTGAGCAGTCACTGTGGAAAATGGCTCAATTTTTGGCCCTCCCAAACAGCTTGCTGCACCCCCCAGTGATTCCCCCCTAACTGGGGTCTGCAGTCGGGGGGGGGGGGGTCAATTAGAAGGCTGGAGCACCAGCGTTAGGATTCGAGGGCAGGTGGTTGTGCATCTCAGGTTATTAAAGAGAAGATCTTTAAGAGCGATGGCAGCTGTGCTAAAGTGTGGCTGACTTCCTTAGGAGGAAATTAATCCCCCCCCCCGAATCTTACAAAACGAAACAGGGTGGGACGACGGTCAAAAAAGAGGACCTTCGAGCTTTGAGATCAAACTCTGTTCCTCTCTGCAGAAGAAGAGGCTGCTCTTTCCCTCTTTCCTTCCCCCCGACCAAAAGGAGAAATAACCCCTATGGTGCAATTGTCTGGACAGGTTCTGAGAGTGAGACGGGGGTGTGGAAGCACGTGGCGCGGTGGCCGGCTGGCTGCGTCTCTTTTTAGCGCACAGCGGTTACTTTGCACTTTAACCTTCTCTTTCCGCTGACCTCAATAAAAGCGCCAGTAAGAGGATTCCATCTTTTCACTATGTTGAACAGAACTGTAGACCAAGTCCACGGCGATAAAGAGCTTATATTCTGACATTCGGAAAGTATGAAAATAAGATCTGTAGCTACAGCCGTAAGCCTCTCTCCTCTTCTGGACTGCGCTCTTCGGCAGCGATGGGCAGGTGCCATTTTCGGTCACTACCAGGAATCTCGGATGCTTTTCATTCTGTATTATTTTTTTTTTCGTAAGGGGACGTTTGCCGTTTGGTGGGTGCTTTCAAGCTTGGGCTTCTTCTCCGTCCAGCTTGGATTTCCTTCCTGTATTTATTTATTTATTTAATGCACGAGCTGGAAAACAGGTAGCAAATTCGCACGGCGATCGTGGACTCACAATTCTAACACGTTGCATGTCTTTGCAAAGCTGCGGAGATGATCTGGGAGCCCGGTGATGATGATAAGTGCGATAATAGCGTCGAGCAACAGTATGTCTGCAGGAGTGGGACCGACTTAGCATTTTGAAACCGGTGTGGAAGAAATCTCTAGTGCGATGGAATTGCAGGCAGACCGTTTTATTCCTCAGAAAACCACAAAGAATCTTTATCTTATTTTTGTTTTTACGTTTCCTGAGATGTGAAACGATGAGAGAAATGATGAAATCGGAGCCGGTCCTCGCTGGCGTCTGGCTCTTTCGTCGGACGTCCGCGCCGGGCTGTTTTCGGTTGTTTCCGAAGCGTGAGCCGTTTGAGAACGACTGGTTTCTGTTTCTTTTGCTTTGTCTACAAATATCCTTTCGGCATTTTTGTTTCCAGACCCCTTCTTTTTCTGTGTCGAATGTTCTCGGAAAGTGATCTGCCTGGGCTTAAATTTCGACGCCCCCCCCCCCCCCCCCCCCCCCCCCCCCCCCCCCCCCCCCCCCCCCCCCCTCCCCCCCCCCCCCCCCCGTACAAAAACCCCCCC
>UFQX01001405.1:0-48470 GCA_900497675.1 Arapaima gigas | reverse complement strand
TGTACTTCTCAACACACATTCAAGTTGCATGCCTAACACTTTTGCACAGTACTGTACATTCAGGCTATAAAGAGACTTGGGGGCATAAATTACAATATTACACCCCCCACGGATCAGAATGGACTAACATAACAAATGTACCTGGTACCTCAAAGATAAGCAGAATATTTTACAGGTTGTCCTCAGCTTATGAGTTCTGTTCTGATGGTGCAGTTATGTAATCCATGAGGACATAGACACTTGAATGAATGCACAAATGCTCTGTTTTTAATGGGGTTTTGTTTTATTTTTCGACTAATTTTACATGTTAAAATTGCACAGATAAAACATTAAACAAAGTTAAGAAGGACACCGTAAGTCCTGGCTGCCATAAGTTATAATAAGTTTAATAGATTTGTAGTGTCCCAGGGGGGACTGTTGGAAACTTCTGCAGCAGCCTTCCCAGCATGCCTTTCAACAGGGAAAAACATTGTTGTTTGTTGTTTGATTCTCAGGTTGTGTGTGTTGTGTTAGCCATCATCAGGAAGTGTGTGGACATCGGTCACCTGTTCTGTGTTTGTTGCTTTAATGTAAGAATCAAACTGTTTGGACAGGAATGTTTTACACCCCGACATGAGTTGGCAGCACCGCCACTTTCACTCCTTAGCACTCGACATTGCCATGTCACCACTTTGAAATGTACCTTATCGAGTGCCTTGGACATGCAGCAACATTTACTCTATTCGCTGTGTTCATCGCAAAGTGCAGTTTCATTTCCAGTCTCTTGCTCCCTGTCTCAGGAGTGTAGCATGGTGTTATAACCCAGTCGTGGAGAGAAAGCAACCAGCGAGGCGAACGCACGCAGTTTAATCTACAAACGCAGCCGACAAGGCCAACGGTTTCCACCCGAAACTGGCACTGGAAATCACGCTAGTTACAAAGCTAACGTCGACACGCAAAAGCAAGGAAAGCCTCAGCAGCTGACCCGTAGGTTGGTCGAGGCGATGGTTGGTAAACATCCGAACTGTGGGTGCAGTTTGATGTCCAAACACTTTTGCGTTGTTCTCGTGAGCCTTTGATCTCCTGGATCGCGTCCTTTGCCCTTTGACCGCGTTCGCATGACTCGTGTGTGATGCGGCAGATCCCTGGCCCAGGGTGGTCTGCCCGGCACTGACGGAAACCCCTCACCGATTCGGGTGATACAGGGGGCGTGAGAGGGATAGTGATGGCGGTGGTAACAAACTTCTAACTTCTGTTGATGCTTCAGTTTCCCATAGGTCCTTCAATGAACCTGCCACAGTAAAAATGGATGCAGACATGCAAACCTAAGTCACACACGTTATACACATGTTTATTTGTGCTGTAAACCAGAAGTGTAAACATCCATCCATCCATCATCCTTAACTGCTTGTCTTGGTTGTGATTGTGGGAGCCTAGAACCTATCCAGGAGTCACTGAGCTAGAAGACTTGTACCCTGATGGAAAACCAGTCCATCACAGGGTTATAAGTCCGTATAAAAATAGAACTATAAAGAAACACACAATCCAAAACATGTTTGTTCCCATTTAACGTTCAGTTGCAGTCTTATAAGCCAAGTCACACGTCCACCAGACCTTGTCTTTTTTTTAATGGCTCCCAAAGTGGACGTGCAGAGGAATGCGGATATATAGCATGTTATAGCACAGCCAGAAACGCACAAGTCAGGTTCCTGCAAGTGTAATCAGGGGGTGTGGTTCCCATGGAAACCATGCAGTCAGCATTTGTGGTTCTGCACCAACTCCCCACTCAACCCCTGCTCTTCCACACTCGGGTGTGTTTGCGCCCCTTTTTCCCGTAAATAAGCTGAGGCTAAACTACGACTATCCCACATATTACTTAATATAACTTGCTAGGTGACTTATCCCACATCGCCCAGGTGGCAAAACAGAAAGGTAGAAATGAACAACAACTGTGCATCGCCAAACTGCAACCACAAGGTAACACATTTAAGTCATTTAAGTGCTGTTAGTACTGTTGAACAGGCGGACCCCCCAAAGACCAAAGTGCATGCTGGCTGTAGTCAGAGGAAAAGGAAAGATAACAAAATATATTTCACCAAACTTTATCACCCTTATGTCACTAATGTGTGCAGTGCTCTGTGTGTGTGTGTGTGTGTGTGTGTGTGTGTCACGTTTGACTTCTCAAACATTGCACAAAGCGTTTATTTTATTTGCACATGCATCGTAGGTATTTGCTGCCATTCGATGTATGGATTATGATTATGATGATGATGATGATGACGATCCATCTCTGAAGCACCCCCTCTGCACCCCCCATCACCCCCTTCATCTTGCCATTCTGTTGCAGCGCAGAAAGCAAAAAAAGAAACAGTCAGACGTGCACATCATGTGCAGCACATAGATGCTCGCGTGTAACAGGTTCAGCCCCAGAGTCAAGTCTGTGGCTTGAGAAACAAAGCTGTGCATGAAGAACAAGCAGACAGACAGACAGCGACTGAGCTGTATAGATAGAGGTTGTATAGAGTGAATGACGCTGTGCAGCTTGTCACTGCATATGTACATGTGTATACACACTGAAGACAAATTTTAATGCAAAAATTAAGCAGCACGTGAGCCATTGCAAGCTTGTTTGCACCTGTCAGTGTGTAGCTGGTTTCTTTCCCACCATCCAGTCTCTTCCCACAGTCCAAAGGCGTGTGTGCGCATGTGTGTGCAACACATTGTTCTCGTGTATAGACGCGGAAAGATTATAAGAAGCTGTGGATGGTCTAACGCCCGTAAGTTCTCTTGGATGGAGGCGTTATGTCCATTCGGTACTACGCAGCAGTCATTGTAACGCATATGGTTCAAAAGTATATTTTAGGCAACACTCTCAACTTTTTGGTCTCAGTCGACCCCACATTTGAAGCTCAGCAGATTGTTTGCTTTTTACATGAGGCGGTGGTCAGTATGAAACTTTTTTCTCTATTTCTGAGCCCTTCTGCTACAGCCAGGACAATACGCTCAAATTTCCCCTTTTTTTTCCTTATGTGTGTCCTGTTTCCTCCACTGTTGCACACGTTTGATTTTTCCTTCACGTCTTCCTCTTCCTGCTCCCACTTCCCTCTCTTTCTATTATTCTGTCCCTCCGTGTCTCTCCAGCTGGGAGTTAAAAGTGCCCAGCAGCTCTGATTAGAATGCGTGGGAGCGACTCGCTGCTGCAAACCGAAAACATATTGATTCTCGCGGTGCTCTCTGCTGCCCGGGCGCACACCTTTCTTTCTCTGAGAAAGAGAGTGGGGGGCGTTCAGAGGGGGAGATAACAAATTCAATGAGATATTAGGGCAGAAAGGGAGTGTGAGGGAGGGGTTCACGGAGAGGGAATCTGTCTGCATGGGAACATCTGCTAACACAGTTGCCTCGGGACAGTGTCACAGCAGCAGACACTGTTACATTCATCCAAACTACAGCACAAGCAAAAAGGTCTCACTTATTAGGGCGCAAAACAAGGATAAAAATATACTGCTTAGAGCGGTGAGAAAATGCACTACCTCATCACTGGGAAGTCCAGAAGTGGAACGTAATATGCGGAAGGTTGCACAGGGTGTCAGTCACAGGGTGTTGGGACGCAGTGACAATAAATAAGAGTACAATTATCCTTCCTATCGTGTCACCAGTTAATACATGTCGTGGGAAATTTCCTGTAGCACAGAGGTCGGTTGTAACTTCACGCTGAGAAGTTAAGGCCGGAGTTCACCTTCCTCACAGTCTTCTTAGCATATTAATTCGGTACACAGCGAATGACGGCTGCTCTGGGTTACAGCATCTGCGTGAAAATGTTTGATGTTTTGTAAATAAATGTCATGTAATATAAGGAAGCACAATATTTGGCACAGCAGCCCTGCTGCAGCGTATCTTTTCCAGCCTGACTCGTGTGCAGGAGAACAGAAGGGGTGCCGGTGTTTGTCGAACGCAATTCAGGCATCTCTGCTTCTTGGTCCAACAGGTCTGGGCTGCATTGTGATGCTCAGCCAGGGATGTGGAACAATTCAGAGCCATCTGCGAGATAAAACGTTCAAAAGGACGCCTGTGTGATGCTTCATGTTATAGGTGTTTTTTTTTAAGTTTTCTTCAGAGGATGAATTGCTCTGTTTTTTCATAAGCTGATACTCTCAGGTGCCACAACAAGTCCTGATAAGTTTGGAGCCCCTGTCAGCAAACGCTGAACACAAGCAAATTGCCAGTTTGGGAATTCTTCATTCTTTTTCTCGGACTTGACCAAGAGGGACTGCCAGGTACAAAGATGGCAATTAAAATAAAGGCCACGATATAGTTACCTCCTCATTTGTTTATGATACGAGATGTCGTCCATTCAAGATATTATGGGGGCTCTGCCGAATTTATTTTGTGTGCGTGACCCTTTAGAGAGGATAAACCTGCCTATTTTCATCTAGTACTTGACCAAAATTCCGATGAAAAGCTGAGGGTTCCTACACTGCTGCCCTCCAACTGATGTGCACCAAACCATAGAAGCGTGAGAAGCACAGCGAAGCTCAACAAGTTCTCATGGGTGTGGGCTGAGGTATAATCGCTCCTGTCAGGGCTGTTCCAAAATGTGAACGTGACCTTCAATGGTGTGATTTGATCAGTTTTGTCAGCGTTCGAAAAGGTGTGTCATTGGTGCGGGAGAAGCTGCAACTGGTGCTCCAGAGGTGTCTGGGAGTGTAAGCGGTGTGCCAGCAGTGTAGGGGGTTTGTCACTGCTGTGGTGGGCTTGTCAGGGGTGTGTGAGGTGTGCCAGAGATGCAAAAAAGAAAGAGGGTCAGCGGGGCGGTGTGTCGAAGCCGCAAAAGATGGAAAAGGTAAAAAGGTAGGTAGGAAAGGCTTAACCAACTGCACTAAGAAAAGGGAAACTCACAAAGTAAAGGGAATGAGGAAACAACGGCTTGCAAACAATCAGAAAAAAGACCGTCTGATAAAAACATCAGAAACCATGGCTGCGCATAGGAGGAGTACAACTACAGTCAGTTCTGCTGCATCTGCCAATGTTCCTCCACACCTTCGCGGCCAGCAGCTCAGGATAGCTGGTCCTGTTAGTCCTGCTTGTCAACACCAGGGGTAGACACAGACTGGAGCTGCCGTGGGGCGAGAAGAGCTGTCCGTTTCAGCAGCACCATAACGGACACCCCGCGAAGCTGCCCGCGCGCGCGCTGCGGCCGCTTTCCCTGGGCTCCAAGTGCAAAAATGGAGGCAAATAAATTCAGAGCGTCGAAACCAGCGGCAGTTTAGCGGGACTCTCCAGGGTGACAATAAACACGGAATACAAAACGAAAAATGCAGTGAAATGATGACGCGTTTCAGACAATTCGAGGTAAACACGCGAAGTGTCAGTGAGGAGCCGAATAAGAGGATCGCGGCAAAGGGAGGCTAAGCAGAGCCCAAATAAGAAGGGCGCAGACACAGGTGAGGGCTGAGCCCCTCCATTCGGGGAGACGTTTGAGAAACACGCGCAGGTGTGGGCAAGACTCGGGACACGATGGACGAACCCGAACCGAGGCTGAAAAGGTGAGAAATCGGAGCAGGAGGAGAGAGACGAGCGCGTGTCGGTCGGTTCGCGCGCGAACCCAACCCCCTTCTTTTGGTTCACACATAGACACAACCGCCCCCCCACACACCCCCACGCCCCCAACCCCCCAATCAGTACCTCAACCGCGTCCCCCCCCCCCCCCCCCCCCCCCCCCCCCCCCCCTTCCCCCCCCCCCCCCCAAAAGCCCTCAGCGCGTCCCCGGCGCCTNCCCCCCCCCCCCCCCTCCCAGAAATGGAATTAAAACCTTTAATATCTTTCCAGCAACAAGCGCTCGGCGGAGAGAGCTCGGCGTCGGCGGCGCGGCGGGCTGCTCGTGCCGTAACGCGGCGCGCGCGGGGATCTGCGTGGGTGCCGTCAGCACGGCCGTCCTCGGGGGGCCACGACACGAGGCGCAAGAAAAGGCTCAGCTGCGAAAGTGGCTCCGATCTCCGATTCCCTCTCCGCCGGTGTCAGAGCCGCCCGCTCTCGGTTCCGGCGCGGCGTGGATTCTTCCTCTGGTTGTATAATATTTTTTTTTCTTCTTCTTCTCCGGCTTCCCGCTACCCGTCCCCTCCCAGCCGCTGCACTTCACTGCGAGTGCGCGCGAGCCGAGGGAAAAGAGATTTAACAACAACAAGGACTAGGACACGTTGCAGTTCATCTGTATATATTTTTTACCTTTTCATTTAATTTATATATTTTTTATTTTACATGGCGAAAGGGCTATGCAAACGGGTCCGTTCTGGTTTCGGTTCGGGGGGTGATTGCAACGCCGTGGATTCGGATACCCGCGCGGCACCAGCGGCAGCCCAACCGGCGGGTAACGGTTCCGGCCCCCGCGCTTCCTCTTCATCCTCCTCCTCCTCCCGGCTCTACGTTGAGTGATGGTCGGCTGGACCCCCTGGACGCCCCCCGTTCTTCCCGGATCTTCGGCGGCTCCTGTTCGCACTCCAGCCTCCCATTTTCGGCGGAAACCTTCCACAGGCTAGAGGCTACATATGGAAACTGGAGATCAGAACTTTAGGAAAAAGGAATATTAGCGGTTGTGTTTTTCTTTTCATTTATTTTATTTTCGTCGGCATCACTTGTCCCGTTTCTTTATGTATTATCTATCTACACTCTTCGTTCCGAGGTTGATTTATTCTTTTAAACTGGTGTCAAACCCGCCATACTTAACTGAATCAGTGTTAATCCAGCGGGTTATTTTAGTTTAGTTTTTTAACCTCTCATATTTTCATTTCTATCTGCGTGTCTTCATTTCCACTGTTATTCCCTACCCTACATTCCCCATCCCCATCCCTGCCTCTGCGTTCCTGCCCCCCCCCGTGAAATACAGACCGACCGGGGCAGATCAATGTGGGCAACCGGGCTCGAAGGAACGAACCTACACGGAAATCCAGCATCTTAAGAAGGAGAGCGAATTCGCGCCCTTGATCGGTTCCAGATCTCGGTGTGGGGCTGAACTGTAGCGTGCGGCGACCAGCCATTACTCGCCCTTCTCCTGCACACCCCCCACCACCCCCTCCGCGCCCACCATGTAATGCCCTTCCCGCGTGGATCTCCAGCCCACACCGCCGCGCAACTTCCCCGTAACGCGCGCATGTTGCACTGCCCACCTTAAGAACAAACCAGCCGACACTTCGCCCAAGTGCTTTTCTCTTCGGGAACCGCGCGCGTTTTCTGTAGCTCCTGCGGACCTGCGCCGAGATGCTCGCCTAGCATCAGCATCCCTGTCGTAGCTGCTGTCCTTCTCGCCGTCGCTGTGGGCGCACATGTAGTTGTTCCAAGGCGGCGGAGTCCCTCCTGTTCAGCTTTAATAAACTCAACAAACGAAGAGCAATCCTTCCTTTCCACCCCCCCCAAATACATTCATCCATTTCCCCCTACACCCCCACCCCGTGTTATCACCCAAACGCAACCATAAGGTTCCCTCCTCAGCCTCCCCCTCCCCCCTCCTTCCACTCAAAATTATCTCATTTTTTCCGTTTGCTGTGGTCCCGTCAATTTTCAAATATTTATTTCCTATACGTCAAGAGGAAAGGGGGTCCCCCTTTCATGGAATGCGGCAACATGGGTCTGTTTGACCGAGGAGTCCAGATGCTGCTGACCACGGTGGGCGCCTTCGCCGCCTTCAGTCTCATGACTATAGCCGTGGGCACGGACTATTGGCTCTACTCACGTGGCGTGTGCAAGACCAAAACGGTCAGCGAGAACGAGACAAGCAAGAAGAACGAGGAGGTCATGACCCACTCGGGATTGTGGAGAACGTGCTGTCTAGAAGGTAAATGGAGCTCCTCTGCCTTATTGCTTAACATCTAAGTAGCTTTTGTTCCTGCCTTGTCTGCTGGCCACAATGACTGCTAGGCTTGTTTAACTGGAGATAGAGGTCATCGTTTGAATTACCTTGTGTCAACATTATTATTATTTTTCTCTCTGAATCCATGGCTGAAACATTAGGCCCAAAATCTATCCCTCAGAGCAAGGCAGCACCAAATATCCAGACTGCATGGGATCACCAGTGGTGGTTTGCAAGCCCAGTTCAGTAATTGGTCCAGCTTTGCCGAGAGCTCCGAAGCCAGGCAGTGACGGTAAAAATTACTCCTACAGTCACACGTTTGTGACAGAAATGTATTTAACGTGACAATTCAATTCATTACGCGACTGAGTCATGACATTAGGGCATCTTCCACTCGGGACACATTCAGCTTTCAGTTCGGGGACATTTGATTGTATGATTTGTGTGACTGATGGCTGGAGGAAGTCTTTCGGGAACGGATTATAATTGTGAATTTTGTTTTGTTCGGCCCCCCCGCTATAAAGCTACAGTATGTGTTGGGCACCTTGAGAAACGATCCTCCTGAAACATTTTTGTTGTCCATTTGCATCTGCGTTGTTTCTGCAGCTGATTATAAATAAAATGGCAAGGCATCTCACAGCAGAACAGGGGCTTCTTGCATTTCTTCATACCACTTTGAAGGCAGAAGAAGGCACAGCTGCCATAATAAATCACAGAATGTTTTGGCACCATTCATACCGAAAGCTTTTACTCCCAAACAACATGGCTGGCAAAATTACTAAGAGCTGTTTTCAGAAGCAAGGTATACGGTTTAAATCGCACAGGACTCAAGAACATCAGGATTTATTTTTAGGGCCACTGGATGTACTGACAGGTCTAAAGGGTCTGCCATCAAAAATGATAAATCCCCAACTCATATTTGTGAAATTATCTACAGTGTTTCGTTTTCGTCTGAGCTGATAGATCATAAGTTGGTGCTGCTGCTGCTTGTGAACCTTTTCTGCCTCATATTAAAACTTTGCGGTGATGCTAGCAGCCAGTTTTTGGATGTGACTGAAGCAGCACCTCACACTGCCACCAGCATAAATCCAAACAATTCTTGGACCTTTGGATGTTTTTTGTACTGTGTCTAAGTTTTACTCCTGTCATGAATAGGAGTGTTTGAAACGAACAGAGTAACGCAGTCGATTTTTTAGAGGCGGATTACTTGGTGTCCTGTTTTAAATGGGTAACCTACTCTTTTATGATGCCTGCTGTATTTTAGAGATGGGAGGCTTTTTCGTAGAGCAGCAGGTAGCATGGTGGCTGAGCCACCCCCCCATGGAGATTAAAATGTGAGCAACTTTCCTGGCAATTGTATGTGGAGAGAAGCTGCTTTAGAATACTTGTGCAGGATCTTTGCTACTTTTGCTCCAGTAATAAATACTTTAAATGAGTCCTCATGACATGTTTTGGTTTGAAGCACTGCCCACGGAGGGAGGTGTGTCAGTTAAAAAAATAATAGCAATTTTGTACCATATACAAGGTGCTTTCTTGGGCCGATACTAACTCCTTGTGTAGATGGATGGGAGGAGTGCGTCTCGCACCCTTTCGCCTTTGAATGACCTCCGTGGAGCAGCTCTGGAGTCAGATGCCATTACTCCAGACACTGAGCACAGCGTGCCGGAGCGGGAATCATCTTCCCTCAGTGCGGCGGTCAAATGTTTCATATCATTGTGGTGCCGTGTAGACAAAGGGGGCAGGGCTGATGTTCTTGGAGCCAGTCTTGGGTTCATATTGATTTCCAATTGCTGTTTAACCATTGATTGGAATTTTACTTGCTTTGTTTTGTCTTTGGGAAAATATTGAAGAGTAGTCTGTCTTTTTTTGATAAATATGATTTAGAATTTTAATGCGTTTGCCCAGCCAGAGCTATAAATTGTTCACCTACATCATACCCCAGATATGTGGTCAGAGGAGCAAATCAGTGCTTCCCAGACAGATTCTCAAGTAAAAGCATAAACACCACAGCCCAGTCCTGTACTCCCACTTTACCTCTAGAGAATTGCTCATCCAGAGTAAGCACAATTCTCGTGTTACTCTCTGTCTTTCTTTTGCAATGTGTCAAAGGCTGAAAGTCATTAAAAATCATAGCTTCACACTTTTTTTTAATAATCAGATATTCCCAGTGTTACTTAAACTTACACCTAGCAATACTCCCTTTATTTTATGACTCTCTGGACAGGTATGTATTTGAGGACTAGCACACACCACAGACCTTCACATGTAATGCAAAAGTAATTAATAGTAATTTAGATAATTTATAGTCATTCAGAAATTACTGGAAACAGCGAAATAAATCTGCTCTGTGATGATCCCTGTGGTTATACATTCCTGCCCATATTGTTCAGATCGGCTGCCCTTCTCTGCCCCCATGTTTCATGACTGCAAGTGTGGTTCACAGATGGTAGATGGGGATGTATTGACTGATGGATCTGTACAGTGTGTGTGTGTGTGTGTGTGTGTGTGTGTGTGTGTGTGTGTGTGTGTGTGTGAGAGAGAGAGAGACCTGCCCACATGCACACAGTGACAACAGCAGGACATAGTGCCAGAGCCAGATGCGTGAAGCTCATACTCTGAGTGTGGTGCTGACGCGAGGTCTGAATCTCTGCCTCAGGTCCAGAGGCTGTGTGTGGGAGATTTGTTGCTACTGGGCCTGCAGCGAACACTGGAGCGCCTCCCTGCCTAGCGCTCAAGTTCGTTCGTGTGCCGCAGCCGTGCAGCATTTTGAGGGGTTTAGGGAAGTGCCTCAAAGCTTTGGATCGCTTTCGCAACCTGAAGGCTAAATTATAACTGCACTTTCTAGTGACTGATCTAGATAACCTCAGCCCAAAATGGTTGCCAGTTGAAGTGTTACCATCTTCCTCTTGTGGTTGATTCCATAGAACACAATTAATGTGCACTATCAGCTACTGATGTAGCTTCTGGTGTTGTTTCTTCTGTGACTCACCGTGAGCTCCCTGTGCAGTAGGCATTACAGGAGTTTCAATCTGACACTGATACTTTTTTGCAAATCATTTATTTTTTCTCTGCTGCTTCATACCTTCTGCAGTCTATATTTTGGCACAATGATATTTTCAGTGCCGTTCAGGGCCCTTGTGTCCCTGCCCTGGGTGTGCCCTGTGTTTCCTGAGACAGAGTGTGGACCACTGTGACCCTGTCGACATAAGCGATTGCAGAAAATGTGTGACGGACATCTTTGTTTGACGGCGTTAAAGAGACGGGCTCTCGGTGGTTCTTGTCTCGTGCCTCAGCTACAGCTTGACAGGAGCAGACAATGTGCTAACTAGATGAGCCACATGTAACAGGTGATATTCAGAGTATCACCCCTTTGTTTTGATTTAAAAAAAAACAAAAGTGTTTCGAAATGTGTCACCGTGGAAGAAAACTACCCGAATAATATGCAAGAAACAAAACTTATCTCAGTGCAGCCGAAATAGACGACTGCAATGCTCGCCTGGAGGTACTCCCCCGAATGCTTAAACACCTCAGGCTTTTATTGTAGAGCGTCAGCATGTCCGTCACATGCACAGACACTTCCGTCCGATGGAAGTGCAGCCTAAATGCATTAGTCAGCAGAACATCACCACTTCACGGTGTTTCACACGATTCACAGGAACTGAGCTGTGACCAGGCAGTTTCTGAGCTTAGCAGAACAAGACAAGAATCATGTGGTTACAAAAGCGAAGAGAGTACACAGGGTGTGACAACACACCCCATAGCAATGGATCATTTTGGAACAGAAAAAAAAACTTCTTTTCATCAAAAACACCTGTGGTTGTATGTGGCCCTGATATGTTGTTCCACATCACTAAGAAATCTTTCCCCAGCCTGGTGGGAAAGTGTGAACAGCAAACTTGTTCATCACTTGTCTTGAATTGTTGCAGGTGGCAACGTGTGGATGTGATGTAACCAAGTACCTTTCCTTTGCTGTTAGCTGGGTGGAGGGGTTAGGGCGGGTGCCTTTGGATTGTGGCCCTTTACATACAGTGGGCAAATAAATTTGGAAGCGAATAACAGAAAAAAAACCCCACTTTGCATAAAACCCTGGGATTTGTGTTAAGATGCTTCCCCTCTATAGCTAAATTATCGCTCAACTGCCTGTGCAGTTTCCCTTTGCACTTGGAATTTGCCAAACCTTCACCAAAAAAGAACAACAACAGAAATTCATACAGTGTGTTTAGCTGTTCATCTAATTTACAATTTTTACATTTTTTATACAGCTGGATTTTAACTAGAACAGTTTAAGTTTTTTAGCTGTCTCAAGCGTACGACTCCAGAGACCCCTCTGGAATATGAACCAACTTTCAACGCCTCTATCCTGGAACAAGGATGGGCCTTGGTCCACTGTTTGATGGTTGCGCTTTCCTTCTATTTAGGGCACAGGTACACATTTCTGACTATACCAATGCTGAAAGTTTACGGTCTGGAAATACACCATGATATATGGGTGATCATATGATTGGCCAAATCCAAATTGAAGCTGACACACTGGATGGCTTCTGGTTATGGCCTCTCATTCATCCCTGTTGGTGTAATTATTTTACGGTGAGCAGGTGGGTAGAAGTGTTTGTATAATGAGTTCCTCGTACACACCCCCCACTGCGTGCGGGAATAGAGCTACACTTACAGCAGTGTTTACAACACGTAGGTTCCCTGCTTCGCCCCATCAGCGGAATGATATACTTGATATGTCGCTGGCGCAGAATCTGAATGGGCTGTGCCCTGTCGATTCTGTACTGCATCCGTGATTTTACCCTGGGAAAAATATGGAGGAAGGACTTTTAAGGCAACGGATGGAGGTAATTTAGAGTAGATGGAAATTATTTTTCAGGACTCACCAAGCCCAGGCCTGGCAGACCACCGTAAAGGCAGGTATTCATTGTTCTAGGAGACTTAAATGCTTCATTGACCTGATTATTTTTGCTAATGGAAATAATTTTGCTTCATCTCTCAGTGCCGATTTTGCTGGTGGTTTTAAGACCACTGGAAAACCAGCTCTTTCTGTGGTTTGTTAAGACCAGCACAGGGGAGAGCTGCTAGAAGCTGCATGTTCCCGAGACTCCCGTGTCTGCATGTAGTTTTACAAGAATCCTGGATCAAATGATCCGCAGGTGGATTTGCTGGTAGAGTTAAGAGCCATGTGTGAAGTAAAGCTTTATTGCACCTCTTTGCATTACTGTTTTGCTTTAGGTGCTATAATGAGACACTGGACCGACATGGTCTGTGGGAGGCTACATTGCATAGTGTCAGACGTCACTCATGTGCACCTGCTGCCAGCCCCTGAGCACAGGGACCAGTCACAGTCAAACCAGTCAAGAGGCTAGAACTCAGCTCCTAGGCTCATGAGCCGAGGCTCAGGAGACTCAGCTCCACATCATCAGAGGATGGCAGCCTGTAAACAACAGTAATTTTTCATGTTTTGGGTCTGGACCCAAAGCTAAAATAAAGTTCCTAGCCAGTGAGCAGGTTCTCAGCACATATGATATTTAACTGGATAAGAAGTTCATACTGGTTTTTCATGTCCTGAACTGGATAGGACTAAAAGACTAAATGGTTCATATCTCATACAAAGCTTGCTGCTGTATCCATGACTAAAGGGGGTGGGGGGGGGGTGTCGCTTCTGTCAACACTCGCACAAGCACAGAACTTTAAATTATTCCAGTCACTCGTGGCTGTTATTTATTTACTTACTTACTTTTCACATTGTTTTGTGTCTTACGTTACATGTCCTCGGTTTGAAACTGCTGAACAGGTGAATTTCCCTGCAGGGATTAATAAAGTTCTCTCCAATCCTTTCCTAAAGTGAAAACTAGAGGCTATTTAATTCACCCTGACGAAAAGCATCTGCTGAGCACCTAAAAGAATGTGATGCAGTTAATCTCCCTGGGACGGGGCTCTGGGTTCTGGGCCTAGTGTGATCTCCACCCCTCCCCGGTTCCACGCTGCCACATGCAGTGCAGCAGAGCTGCTGCTAATCTGTGTGATCAATCATCATGGTCGTGGGGAGGGGAGCTATTGGAGGGGGAAGTGGGGTGGGCAGGCACAGGCCTTGAGCTCCTCAAACACGAGCAACTCGCTGTGTCGGCTCCCTCCCCACCGTCTCGCTTTTAAGTGCTTTTTGTGGACAAGGAGGTGTATTAATAATACATGAACTACATGTGCTTTTGTTTGCAGTAGTGGGTCCTGCTTGCTGGAGGGATCCAGCACCTTGTCACACCAGCCAGGAAGAAATGTGAGGTCTAATGGAAGCCCTGTTTCTCTTCCTGGTCCTCGTAGAAAAGAGCATTCGCAAAGCTTGTGTGCTTATCGCAGAATAAAAAGTGAACATTCTGCAAGCCTTTCAGGGAACATGGGAGATTGGCGCTTTTTCTTAATGCACAGATATCTGGCAGAAGTCTGTGTTTAAGTAACTCATCTCCCGCCACAGTGCACACAGTTTAGCTTAGTATTTAGTAGGTTAAAAGCTGTACGTAAAACCCGCTGTCCTTAAATGGCTCTCTTGACTGGCAGGTACCATAAACACATGGCGGAGATGAGTTAGATCTTATGAGGGGAAGGAGTTGTCGGCCGGACTCAGGTTACTTTCTGAACCTGTTTAGCATTAAGTTGTTGAATTAGAAAAGACACAATATTAAACACGAATCCTCACCTGGCAGTATGACAGATGGGTGGCTGGATGCACCCTGAGGAATTCTTGGACTTTCTCCTTCCGATTTCAGGATCTGGCTTCTGAGTTCTCACGAGGTCACCCTAGCCAGGAGTTTGGTTATACCAAACCTCCGCCCTCCGGGGTCTTGTTGCAAATGACAGCTGTGCCAGCTGTGATCAGCAGTGAGATGAGAAAATGACTGTGTATTGTATGTATACTGGCTTTCTGGTTATGTGTTGGTTCTAAAGGTCTGTTTTCTTTCTCAGGCCTTGGGTTTCTCAACACCTCCGGCATAGCGGTTTCTTACCCTTGTCAAACAGCTGCACGGTTTCATTGCCAAGCAGCAAAAAGCATACAACATAGCCAGCCTGCCATAATGTTCCACTGCAAGTCTAGCACATATGGAGCACGCACTCTTCCATGGAGAATATTATTTGAAAGGAGACTATTTTGTGTGTTTTCATGCTCACGAACGCAGATGTGAGTGTGAACGTGTGTGACAGAGCGAGTGCCAGCAAGGCGGGGCCATGTTTCCGCTCTGAAACGGGATTAGTAGTGCAGACCAGTCCGATAAGGATGATCCTAGCGGCAGAAGCCAGTCCAGCTAATGACCCCGGCCGAAAGTGGCATTACGCTGTCCGGCGACACGGCTGTGCTGCACACGCAGCTGCGCAGATATGATTACAGGGAAACATTAGCATGATCAAAGATGCTAAGATCTAAGATGAATTATTGCCTGGCAGAGCTTTAAACGGGGTTGTGGGAAGTTTTAATGTTTTGTTTTTTGGAACGGAGAACTGAGGCTTTCTCGCTTGCTTGATATTTACACAATAAATTGTTCTCATTCTCGCTACCGACTCCATTTTTTCTACACCGAGTCCATATAAACCGATGCATAATAAAATTTCCAAGTCGTAACACTTATAGGAACGAACCTGATATTATGCCTTCATAAAGCCACTAAATACTGTTGCAATAGGTCTCATTAGATCTCATTATTGTCATGGTATCCTTGTCCTGCGGTACCACAGACCAGTCATTACATTTTATTGTTCTCGAAATGCCCGCCCACTCGAAGGTTCTCACTAAAGCCACATTACTGCCCAGGCGTTCTATTCCGCTGTACTCATGATGCCACCCACTTACCTAAAAATTTCCTTCACTTACAGCCAAGCTGTAGCCCATGAACGTTCCTTAAATCACTGCTTTTTTCAGGGATACATTGTGCCGGGTCCACTGTGGCAAGACACTGGAGTTTACCTGCTCCAGCAGGTCGATGTCAAATATGTCTTTTCTTATCGTTCTCCCACTGGGACCACGGGCTCGGCCTAGCGGTGCATCTGCTAAAGCTTCTCTTAACGCCAGCCTTTCGCTCGGTTCCTGGCCTCCTCAGTTTCTCCTTTCAGGAGCATTCGGCATTCTCCTCAAGCCCCAAGGCACCTTGGCAGGAAAGGACAAATGCGACATTAACAGGTTTATTGTGTGATTATTATGACTGACAGCTTCGATCACTGTGAGATTTGCTTTTAGCTGCGATTGCACTCACTAATAAATACTTTATTACAGAAATTACTATGCTTGATTTATGGAGGTGGTGTTAAATCAAAAAAGGGACACGTATGAAAAAGAGGAGAGCAAAGACAGACCCCGTGACGGTAATGTAATGCAAACTCTAATGAGGCGCAGGCGTCGGTTCTCTATCCTGTACCTGTCGGGATCTTTCGCGTCAATGCAGAAGGACAACATCAGCACAAAGTGCCACCGTTGTAGACGTTCCCCCGGCGGACTTGTTGCTGGAGCAGCGGGAAGAGGTTAGCGAAATAACTGGGTGCTGCAGTTGGGAGATCTTCATCTGAGATCAAACCATCAGAGAGCAAAGTGCGCTCTTTCGGACCAAAGATGACGGGGCTGCGATTTAGTCAAATAAACCTAGATGGAGAGCTGTTAATGGATTTATTTAATGCTTTCACTAATTCCCGTTACCCTGCACTTGACCAGCAAATTGGGCCATTTGTTATTTAAAATTATTTGTTATTCACCGTGTTGTGGATCAGAGTCTCAATTGCAGACTTGAATTTAGCTAACTAATTTAGTCAATTTTGCTGAAATTCAAATGCAATTCTGCGACAAATATTCGAGAATGGTTTTCGCAGTGCCTACCTAACCCTTGGATTAAACTGAACGCAGAGCATAGCCATCAACAAACACAAGCAAAAGTGATGTGGTTTCATTAATGTGTGTCTGTATACAGTGTAGTTTGTTGACTCTGTGTTGTGTGGATTTTGTGTCAGTATGTCATAAGGAAACGGGCAGTTTGTTCTGCCACTCGAAGAAACGCCTCAACTCCAGATGAGGGTTCTGTGTCCATCTGGCCCAGCAGGGTGGAGCCAGGGCAAGACGGAGAGCTGACTGAGATGTTCCCGCCTCTGCAGAGCCCACTTAACACCCTGCAGGGGAGGTGCTGACAGCCCTGCCTGCTAACACAGGAGGTAGCTCGACCTGGCGGGACCCAGTAACGCTCAGCACGTCAGGCTGGCCGCCGCCTCAAGCAACATGAGACCAGGTCGGATGGCATTACGGGTGACCTAAGGAGCTGAGAGAAGGAAAAACTCTCACGAGAACAAGAGCTGCTCTCCCATCTCTACGTTCAGCGGTCTGATATCCAGTTGCTCTCGGGCAGAAATGTAAGATTAGAAATATAAGATGAGAAATATAAGATTTTTTAACTTCTGCCCAAATGCATATTTTCATTTACTTTAAAATTACTTAATTTCATCCAATTTAAAAAAAAAAACTGCAACGTGTTAAACGTGTTCCCTGCCCTCTGTGACAGGGTCAATTCATCAGTTTTATTCAGCAATCATATCATATTTTCTCTCACGTCTACCAGGCACAATAAAATAAGTACATTGTTTAAAAGTAATTTATAGGCAAACGTTTTCGGTAAATTCTACCGATTGCTCCACTTAATGACTGTGATTTATTGGAAGAAGAGGTATGTATGAGAACCTGGGAGTGCAGGTTTTCAGCAGAGCATGTAAACAAAACTCTGCTCTTACTGGACATTTAGCTTCCGTGCTGTATGTTGGGGGTCCATTAAGCCTTCATCCCTTGATTTTCCAACCCCCGGCCAGTTTGGTTCATGCCTCTCCCCAGCCAAGCTGGTTGACCATCCTGTGACAGTGTGAGCCGTTGTTCATAAAGCCAGGCACTGTGAGGAGACGGCCAAGTCTGGTGAGCCTGTGTAGTCGGTCCACTGGGCTCGTGTGCCTGACACGCTGTTGGCTCTGCTCAAAAGCCACCTTCTGAAGGTTATTCTGATCCTGGTGGGGGAGGTGGTTATGAGAGCTTTATTCCCTGCTTTTCCTTAGAGACGCATTGCATTTGTTCCACACTCTTGACATTTTAACTGTATCAGAGGCCAAAATAAATTACTTCTTCCTGACAGTGGACATTCCCAAGTGGTGAGGCCTGAAAATGCAGGTGACCGATAAAGCAGAAGTTCTCCCAAAACCGGGGTGGGTGAGGATGCCTTTCGTCTCGGTACAGCCAATATCATTGCGTTGTCTAAGGTTGTGTAATGTTGCATCTTTGTGTCCATCCATTTTTAGACACTGTCTTGTGCAGGAGAGTCACACCGAGGGTTCGTCTGCTTGAGTGAACCAACGATATGCTTCGAGCAACAGAACGGCCGTCGCACGAGAAATCTCACGGTGCCATAATACATTTTCAAATGTTACGGGCAAATAAGAATAAGCTCAGTAAAAGCGGAGGGACAATGCAAGATTAAATGCCCCTAAAGGTTGCATTTGGTCACTAAGCTAATGCAGTCTAGCTTTAACTCAGTCTGGATGATGTAATGAGATTTTTCAGGTTATGATGTGGGTCTCTTGCATAGATGACACATTTTTGCTCCCCAGAGAGAGAATATGATATAAATATTTTTCCAAACTGTACCACTGATGGTAGAACTGATTCTATAAAGCAAGAATACGGTGTTTGGTCTTACAAATAGGGACGACTACACGTGTGACGATGATGTCGCAGACAAGGGTTTGGGAAAGATCATAATCCAGAACTGATAATAAATATGCATCGATGTCCATCACAACATGTTCAGAGGGGGCACAAATGTGCACTTGGTGAAAGACACGCAAGCAGTGTGTCAAATCCCAGCCTGTAAGACCCTCTTTAGGCTTATCCTGACTTAGCGTGTCCTCCTGCAGATAGAAATCCATCGCGTGCAACCAGCCCTGCCATGTCTCCACACGGGTCCTTTCTTGACCCAGCTGCATTTTCACCTGAGCTGCTTCTCACACACTGTCACGCAGGAGTGCCGATCCTCATGCTAGTGGAGGTCTGCTCATGTCTGCACAATTGTTTTTAATAAAAGGATATCGCCAAACCATGTGGCGCAGATGAACCTCGTGGACAAGGGTCAGGTCCAAACACTGCATTTGACGTCCCTTCTCCCTTACTTTCCATGCCAAAGTCTGATGGGCTTCAGTATGTTTTGACCCCTTAGAGAAAACTGGTTCTCTGAACTTACTTGTTTTGCTAGATATTTGGCAGTTCGCTGCCATCTCCATCTTACTCCCCACATTTTAGGGATACAGAGCAGGAGTTTAGACACACAAGTTTATTCTCACTGAAGGAAATGGGATGGACTATCCTGGATTCCACTCCTGAATCATACCACACGCTGGCAATAGTTTCAAGCTCTGACTGCGTAGTGAAATTCTGTGCTGCATTTCCAGTAAACATGAGTTTCGAGCGATTAATTTAGGTACTTAGGTACCTTAAAGCATATCTGTAATGTTATCTGATGCTCATGTATACCGGAGAGGAGCTCTTCAGCAGATAATGTTTTTGTAATGCAATAGTACTCCGTCTTGTGGATACACAGTAAGAGAACAGTTTGCCAGGAAATACTGTCTATTGTTGAATAACTTCATCAGGCTTTCACTGTTTTCACTAGCTGTGATTTAGTGAAATGTGCAAAAATGTGTCACAGACCAATTAGCCTACAAATGCTGCATTTTGTGGAGAAACCGATGTACAATTCAGCGGTGACATTTTTTTTACACAAGAACAGTCCCTGATTTAAATGTACAGATACTGTTACTTTTGGCAATTTTGCCAGCTAATACATGTGGTATATTTACTCCAGCAAGACATAATAAGACACAGCCCTCCCAGCCTGACTCTCTATAGTTTGAGGTCGGACGGCTTCATTAATACTGCAAAAGAAAAATAACTACAGCATTAAAAACTCAGTTTGGTGCCCAACCACTTGAGTGCACTTTTTAAGTCCGCGAAGCCAGCCTGAAAAAGACAGATGCAATGACAAAATCCTAGTCGGATAATAACAATAAAAAGTAGAGAAATAACAGAAAGGACCGCGCTGGCTTTTTCACGTTTGAAGCGAAACTGACACGACGAAGCCGACTACAGTAAAACGTGCCGAAATGCGGTAATCGCCTTCGCGATGGGTTACAGCCTCGACAGAACAGTACATGTGATCCACGGCAGAAGTGAAATTACAGCAATAAATCATCTGCCGTATAAATTGCAGCACAAATTGCAAACGGCACACGGTTGCACCTGACCCGGGGTCAGAGGAGCCATGTCCCACAAAGCCGCTCTCACTCCCTGCCCGGCGCTGGGCTTTGGCCCATCTCCCAGCATGCAGCTGGGTGACAAGCCACGAGGAGCCACGAGAAATAATTTACAACTCAGCCATTGGCAGCGTAACTGAGCTTTAATTTAAAAGAAGCCCAGGTGCCGTTTTCAGACTGGACGCTGAACAATAACGTTCGGGCGAATTTTCAGGTGGCCATCTTGACGTGTTGGCCTTGGGCGACAATTCCTTTGTTGTTTTTCTGCTGCTTTTTGTTCAGGAAGTAGAGCACTGTGACATTTCCTCTGATACATTTTCTTTCCGCACTTATTCATTTAGTCGATGCTTTCCTCCAAAGTGACGTAAGTTATGTTGCGAGAATGGTAATAATTTACCCGTTTGTACTGCAGGGTCACTTTTTTTACCAGTTTTGAGTATCTAGGGTAACAGCAGGTGGTTGGATTCCAATCTGAGCCCTTTGAGTCCAAAGGTGGCAGCGATAACCACTACGACACCTGCTGCCTCCCCCCAGTTGTTGAGAGTGTCCTATGATGTCCTGAAGAGGTCCTTCATTTTTTCAACTGTCACAGACGGACAGATGGTGCCTCTAAGCAGAAGACGTGTTTGCCGGTCGCTGATGCACAGCAACATTATGTGGAGAGGCTGAAGCTGAGAGGGAGACGGAGACAGAGGGAGCAGCTGAGGGAGGGGCAGTGATGGGCTGGAGCTGAGCGTATAATTCCGCCCACTGAGACAACATGTTGCAGGTGAATGGTGTGTAGCAGTGTTTTTGAACTGAGATGCCAGTGGGAGCCCAATTTACTGAGACCGGGCAGGGGAAAGTAAAGCGGGGGGGGGGGGGGGGGTGCATGATATTGTTTCGTCAAGGAAGCGTCAAGAAAAAATGGATGCCCGCACCAAGTCCGTAGATATTTCCACAGGGGAGACGAATTAAAAGGAAACAGCGAGCCCTCTTCTTTAGCTTATCGGCCATCTTGCCCTCCCCTGTCCTGCCGTCCCTCACTCTCCTTCTCTGTCCTCTTGCTCTCTTTGTTGCAGCAGGGCTGTGAATTCCATGTGGACACTCAGTGAATCGCCAATCGCTAGAGAGAGAGGAAGAAAGAGCGAGAGAGAGAGAGAGAGAGAGAGAGACAGAAGGCAAGACGAGGGAGAGGGAGGCGGTTTGACGCATCCAGACTGCAACCATTGGCGCTTTTTTCTCTCTACATTAAGGAGCAGAAAAAAAGATCTGCAGAGGGGCACTACACTGAATACTGGATGTATTCCCCGATCTCTCGCCCGCCCTCCCTCTCGCTCTTGTTCCACTCGCTCTTTCGGCTCAAGAGGAGGAATCAATAGCCACAAATTAATCATTGTGCCCGAGGCGGCCTGTGTGGGGGGGAGGGGAAGACATAGGGAGGTAGGGCAGCGGATGGGTGACGGGAGGAGAGAGTGACATGTAAATTGTCATTTCTAGATGTTTTCTGGCACTATGTACAAGTGAGCCTGTTAGGAGGATTCAGCTTTTAATCTCATATCCAGGCTATCATCATTTCACGTTTCATTACTGTTTTCAAAGACTCAGTGAGTTATTTTTGCTAATACAGTATTGCTTATTTGTTAAAGCTTAAATAATGTCATTAATGTTAACCTCGGGCCCAAAACGTGGCCTTCTGGTTGACGCGATTTCTTAGCCGCATCACCGCTTGCTGATCGCATGAAAAAGCACAAGACCAGCTCTGGAGGTCTTTAGCGGTGACACTGTGGCCACGGTACAGGTTTTCTGCAATAGAGCTCTGATGGACAGTGCTCCGTGTGGGAAACAGACTCGCAGTTCTGTGCCTGAGCACGACAACCTCAAACTTATTTCAGCCAGGGAAACACCGCTCCTCTTCTTATTGAATTATGTTCACTTGGTTGGAACACCTCCAAGTCAAACACATCAGAAGAATCAGAAATGCAGGAGGAAGGGAGATGGATGGCCTGACAGAGGGAAGGAGCGACCAAGAGAATTCTGTTGTAATACAAAAGACTGGGACTGCTGCGTGGGATCTATTTGTGTGTAGCTTCACGGACAGCAAGACGCTGAAATACCTTCTAAAATATCTTCATTTTCTTTTAGATCGTCGGCCATTTCGGCGCTTTTTATAGTAAGCACAAAACAATTCGCCCTCAAGCAATGTAATTAACCTGAATTGGACCAGAAAAAAATACCCAGCTGAATAAATGGGTAGAACTGTAATTTGCTTTGGTAAAATCATCAACTAAGCTCTCCCTGTCTCCACACACAGCATCCGGGAGCCTTTGTGTAACACAAGACTGAACCAATGGCCTCATGTTCAAGCTAAGAGGATGGGCTGGAATGGCTGTGCCCCACAGTGGATCGCTTAATAAAGAGGTTTAATAAAGGAAGCCATATGGTACTTAGGATGTGGTTTCTGTGAGCCGGCTGCGTGGTCTATTCTGAACGGTGTGAAGCCATCCGAACCACACCTGGGGCTGAACCGGGCTGTCCTGTCCTCTTTGTGCCCTTCTCCGTGTATGTGTGTGTGTATGTGTGTGTGTGTCCTTTGGCTGGATTGATGGTTTTTTGCTGAAAGTCCCATGACAGGGTGCACCGCCGCTCTCTGAAGTCCCTGGCAGGAAGCCACATTTCTTTCTTCCTCAAGGACAGTTTTTTTGGGAGGTGAAGCAATGGAGTGATTTCTGACTAAATGAGTACTTTTTAAAGCCACGTCCAATGCAAGTACCTATCTCCTTAATTCGAATTATAGCCCTGCGGTGCGTGCACAGCAAGCCTTCGTAAATACGACGTGATACTAAATTTTATTTAACTGAAAGAGAACATTAAGATTAGAGGAAAATCCCAAACGTCCATCGCAAATGTCTTTTTGATGCTGCAGAGGTCGGACGTCAAGCATTTGTGTACAGTTGTTCAATGATGGTTACAAACGTTGTGTGTCAGCAACGTATGACTTAGTAAGAGGATAACAAGAGAAGGGGTATAGGAAATGTGTCCCCCCAGTGTTCAAGCAAGCCCCCCCCCCTTGAATATCATAATTCCAAGGGGGCTGAAATTATATTTTCTTCTCCTGGCACATTATGGGGTTAATACTGGGCTCAAATGATGAATGCAAACCGTAAGTTACTCACACATACCGTCTGAATTTATAATTTTCGCTCAATATTAACCCCATACGGAGTCCATCCTTGTCTTTTTAGTCTGTATTCGGGAAGAAGGTGTCCCGATATGACAAAAGTCTGCAAAATCAAAAGTGTATTCAAAGCACAATATTTTTTTAACTACACTGCCGTACTCAGTACTATGTAGTAGGGGTGTGACGGAAAAAGAAAATGTGTGCCTGTATATGTATTAGTAAGAAAGTATCGTATAAACGTGGTATTTTGAGCATTTGTAAGATTACGAAAAAACTGTGAGGAGTAACTTTATAAGTTGTTTTACACTGCATGTTCATATGACAGTGAGAAACAAACTTACGGAAGTGTTCCATTTTATGGAATCACACTGTACAATAACTCTTTAATGCGACGTGTTATGAACATGAAATAAAGTCAGCACTGTAACCGAAACATACGTACGTACAGTAGAGCGAGTTTTATGCAGACAACAGTGGACAATGTGCCAGTAGGATCAGAATGCCGCCACATGGGGACCAGCTGGCACAACAGTGGAGACGGCTGGACGGTTCTTTTTTGGACACAGCATAAACATTGTCTAAAACATAATTTCATGCATCAGGGAAGTTATTTTCTCCAATAAAGCAAAAAAAAACCTTATAACACATATTTCCCTTATATTATGAAATGGCTTAATTTTTTTTTCAATATTTATGATTTTTGTATTTTTTCAGGAATTTTTTTTTTGTTGCGTTCTCTAATATTCAAAATCCATAAAATGAAGGTTCACTAATTCAAGGATGGACTGTATACGTGACAGTTTGTACACAGGTGATAACAAAAATGTGTATCAAAATGCAAATGGCTGGTTGAAACTCACTCCGCTACAATAGAACGGTCACGGCTGTGGGTGGGTGTCCTGTCCTGTGCCGACCCCGTGGCCACGAGTGAAAGCGGCACTGTCCGTGGCTGACAAAAATCTGACAGCCCACAACAGCAGCAAAGGCGCATCACCATCAGAGGCTGCCATAGCTGAGATCGGCCTTCGGCCCTTGCTACTTGATACACTGCTGGCACAACCTGGTTGTGGACAGTTGGAGATGCAGGAAAGAAAATACTGGTGCCCCCAAAAATATTTGTAAACATCAGATCCCTGTAGGCCATCAAATAGGAATTCAAAGCTTTTCAAGCATTATGTGCAAGTGCAAGGATCAAATGTATTTCATGATAACCTTCAGAAGCGTTTTGGTGTTATTTTCTTCCACACCAAGCAATTCATTTCGCTTTCATAGCATCATAAATTTGGAAAATTGTGTTCAGGAATAAAATCTTTAAATCTGAACGACATGGGCAAACTGACACGTGAGATGAAGTGGTCTTCAGGATCTCCACAGACATGGGACTCATCCAGAAAAGTCGAGCAATGTTTCAGTGAAATGTAAGCACTGACCTTGCAGGGAGCTGGGCTCGAGAGTTGGATTTTTAAGAGGCCTTGGAAGAGATCATTTGTTCTTTCGTCATCTACAACAGTGATGGGTTTTCTGTTTAAATGCTGAAGTCCCACAGAAACACACTGGTTGTGTAGATGTGTGTGGGAATAGAGCCAGTGAGAAGACAGACGGCTGGGATGGGGGTGGGGAGACTCAAACCAACTTATCTCTGGAGCACTGAGACCTGAGAAAGGCCAGACCACAGCATGATGCTCCACTGGCTCGCTCTGTGTGGGTGTGTGCCAGGGATTCTCCTGCTGTTGTCATGGTTTCTGCTTAGCTTGTCATTGGCTGCCGTAACCTAGTGTTCTTGCATGGGAGTGAGAAAAAAAATATTAAAAAGCAAATCTACCAGGGCACGACAGGTGGAACTGCACATGTCAGAAGCCTCTTGCAGAAGGGTCGTAAGACCAGTGCTTATAGGGAGCAATACGCTGTCCAGAGAAACAGCAGGTGAGCGGGTTGTGTTTGTTTGCCTGTTTCTTGCAAATTCTCAGAGAACGGGGCAGTACCACTGCGGCTCGGTCGGTACCTGTGCAGCACCACACGGTACAGTAGAGGAGAGGTGAGGTGAACATTCACCCCCTTGTCTTGTAATGACTTAAAGCACTTTGGAATCAGTAGTGGCACCACTTCGAGGGGGTTCTCAAGGCCTCCTGGCCCCCGACATTGCTGGAGGAGTTAATGGCAGAGCCTGTGGAGAAAGAAGATAGGAAGGGACACGGAACACTCTGGTACAAGGAGCAATAACCCCAGTCAGTACCTGCATGGCCTACTACTATAGTCCTGGCTTAGAAGGCCTGAATGCAACTGTCTCCGTCACTAGTTGGTCAGGCGACTGAGTCCAGTTCTCAGCATTAGTGGAACCTCACGCATCATTGTTGTCCTGATTTCAGTTCCCATTTTATCCACTTAGCTGGCACTCTCTTATCCAGCACAACTTACATGGCCATTGTGGCAAAAAATTGAGTAATACGCTCTATTTAATTTTTGCTGCAGAGCTAATTGGTTTTGGATATATGAGGGAATCTGGTTAAATATTTTTTAGACTAGCAGTGGATTAATACAGTATCTGACACATGGCAGTAAATACTGTATATGAGTATCTAAGTCAAGTGAAGGGTTGAAAGAAGTTGTATGTGTGTTTTGGGGTGTTTGTTTTATTTGTGTACATATTTTTACTGTTGTTTACTCCCTCCTATATGGTCGTGACCTCAGCAGTTCTGCACTTAAACCGACGTTATAGTGGTGAGCAAAGCAGGGCACAGGAAAACAATGGAGGACAATCCTTTAAATGCTGCAGCACTCACTCCTGTTAGGAGTATCATTTCCCGGCCCCTGAATTCCGGTTGTGTCTCTCTCACTAACCGCCCCCAACCCTCCCACCACCCCCCACCCCAACCCCTCTTCATCTCCGGGTCACTGCACATGATCCTTTGGTTGTCCTTCAGCCAAACCGCAGAGTCTCTCCCTCCCTCGGTAATCTTATGCAACAGCCACATTGACAGCATTTTACTTGCAGTCTTTTATAGACAAGCATTAATGGAACCTCCCTGGTCAATTCTGATATCATCCACCCCACCCTCACTTCATATTTTCCCTAGAAAGGCAGTTGATGGTCAGTTGATCTAGATGAGACCACTAGGTAGTAATAAGATCATTCTCAGCTAATGGGACTGAAAATAGTACATTGAAACTCATGTTTTCCAGTGGAGAAATGACATAATCAAACTTGTAATGTCTTCAGAAGACTCCACACCACACTGAGCACACGACTGTGACAGTGTCCTTGTTCAGTCATGAACTGCAGCCCACCAGTGCTTGCTAAAATAAAGCACTGTATATTGCTTCGATGCACCATTTCTAAACTTCTGTCCCATTTACAGCAAAGCACTGAAACACTAAGGTTCCGTTGTCGACGAAAACTTTCGCCATATAACACGGGCTGATTCTGGTTGTGTAGGGCGATTCAAAAAGGAGCTTCGACTTTAACACCTTCATAATTCTATTAATCGGCAACGAAGCTGCTGAGATGGAAATGTGCGCAACTTTTAAGGGCCAAAATCTGGAAAAATTAAGGGTAGCTACAGTCTGGTTTAGATGTTCACATGATACTAAGCTACCGAGTAACACGTTTATGAGTTTTCGATTGTTTTTGATCCCGTATTCAGCAGTATGCATGCTACTGATGCAAATTTAATATACATATACATGTACGTGCACATATGCAGACATTAGTGGAACTCTGGGATCCCTATGGAGGTCCCAGAAACAGCAAAGCTGTTGTGCAGGTGGGGCCCTTAAATGCAAATGTGGCACAAATGAAATGAGTGCATCCTTGGTGACCTTAGCAGGGATCACAGTTGGTTAGTTAGAGGTTTGCTTCACAAATGAGTGATGGCACTGTGCCGTGGCGAGGCAGACACACTGGGCAGCAATGCCCCCGCACACTCCCTGGTGTGGCACGACTCGTGTGGTACGGTGGTACATGTATGTCCATGAAAGCTCCTGCCGACGTCACATGACATTAGTTACTTGTTCAGCAAAAAATACTAGGGTAACCCCCCCCCCCCCCCAGTGTGTTCTCTGAACTGACACAAATACCTGGAAACAGAACGTCCAGTTCCCACCCTAGGCCGTTTTTTATGAAACTGACCGCGAGAGCCACAGCCACCCACCATCATTACCCTCTGTGCACCGGCCTGCAGATCTCATCCTGGAGGGGGGGGGGGGGCACTTGTGCTAAACTGGAGAATGGAACCAGGCCCAACATGAAAGATCTCTGCCTTGCGTAGTATGGAACAGTAGTTGGAGGCGAGGGTCGCACGGAGAAGCAACTAAGAAGGAAGCAAACAGAATAATGGGAAGGGCTGGGCAATATGCCTTGGCTGAACCATTTTACTTGACCTTCTGATTCTGAATCATCTCTTCACACTTTTCTTAGCCTGGTCTTTAAATATTCATATGATGTTTCTTTGATGCTAATGTGGCCCAAATATTTGTTTTCAGGATATGCTTTGAGAATATTAAAATCTGCGACAATACTGTATGGACGGGAGCAGATAAACAATACAGCTCATTGGGAAATGCAAATCTGCTGTGGCATATAATACGAAATGCAGTGTGAATGAGAAACAGTCCTCCTACCTGGACTGGTCCTCCTACCCTTATGCAAACCAGCCCGCCATTTGCACGCAGCGACTCAATCCCGAGTTTCCTACAAGAGGACTGGGGCAGAACAAGAATGCGGCCTTCTCCCGCAAGGACTGACCACGGTAATCTGTAGCAGGACCTCAGACAAAAGGAACACTGGCACCTCTTACAGAGAGATGACTCAGTTTTCCCAGGAAATTTCACGTGTTGCCACCCGCGACTTCATCTTCTGGATGAGGTCCAGATGCCGTCTGCACGGTGGAGTCGACTCTAACGTTATAAGTCAGATGGAGATGAAAAGAAGGACGATTTTATTCTGCTAATTGATCGTTCTATTTTGATGTTCACCAACCTGTCATTAGTAGCTAGGATTATCTTACAGGCGGTTTTCCTTCCTCTTTCAGTTTTTTTTTTTTTTTTACCGTATATTAAAATATTTATATTTTCAGCAGCTGTCATGGCATCATTTCTACCCATAGCTTTAAGTCACTAAAGCCAGTGTTCTTGGATTTTCTGTCAAGTACTTTGGAGTTTGGCAGGTCAGTCTCCACCTGTTCTGTAAGACAGAGTTTGTCATGAGTGTCGAGTCGTCTCACACCCTCATTAATGATGCATGACTTTGGTATTGGTGTTAAATCTCCGCTTGTTCAAAGTGAACCAAAGGAACTGGGCTTGATGTGATATGTGAGCACATGTGGGTGTCACAGGGTCAATATTGCACGGGTTGATCGTGTGACTACGAAGGTCACAGCATTTGACCTACCAGGAGGACGCTAGCAGAACGGCAGCAATCGGGTGCCATCTGACGCAGGACGGAGAAGTCAAGGAGAAGGGAAAGGCGTGGGGAGGGGAGAGAAAAGGCCACTGTGGTAAAACCAGGTTTTTTGCAATTCAGCTGCCATTGGATGAGAGAACATGTTAGGCCTCCCAAACCCTGCTCTTCCTTCCATCCAGCAGCATCTTCATTAAAGATAACTACAGTGCTATGAAATATTCTTAGATCTACAGTTGTTTTCCGGAGCTGCTGTACTGATGTCTAACTACTCAACTTTGCAGTCTTTCCTGCTCAGCACAGTTCCGAGTTCCTCATTGTTAAACAGCAACTATAAATTATGAAACAACAGAAAGAAGTGATGAGTAAATCGCACACAGAGTGTGGCTGACAGGCCATGTGCATCCCGAGATCGAGGTCCCCGCAGCAAAATCACTGAGTGCACCTGCCGCACCAGTCCAATGCACTGCATGGCATCCATTATTACAGCAGTGCTGTAATAAATAATATAAAATTATTGCTGTTATTACCCCGTCTGCATGCTTAACAGGGGGTGACACTGATGCTGCAGCGACACTGTGTGTGTTCACGCCAGCCACATGTTGAGTAGGTTTGGATGTTATGACAGGTTTTCAACTGGGAATCAAATTTGTCTGTATTGTGTAGTACGAGGAGAACACGACGGGATGGCAAATGGTGAACGTGAAACATGTGATATCAAGTAAAGGCGAGCACGGCCTTCAACGGCCATAAATTTAAACAGCTTCACGAGGAACACGTTTTGTTGTTGATGAAGGCAAGTGCACATTTCATTGATCCTCCTGAAGACGGCGGAGACTTTGGGTGAATGGTGTCCTTTGTCTGTCCATAGTGTCAGTCAGCGCGCAGTGATTTTTCAAGAGAAGAGTTTCAGGGCTGTGAGAAGCGAGGGACAGTGAGCAATGAGGTATTGAGGCTAAAACAGGCTGGATGTCTAGTGGTTCGTGGAGAGATTGTTTTAAAACAGGCTGGATGACCAGTGACTTAAAGACAGATTGTTTTACACCTCAAGCAGCTCTCTCCCAGGTCACTGGTTTTGGAGGGCAGGCATTGATCTCAGAGAATCGATGAGCCTAGAGGATCTTTTGACCTCAACTGCAACGGCATCAATTATAAACTTTCTCAAAGGCTTCTTCTAAGGTCTTTAGTAGTTCTTCTCCTTGCTGCAAGTTTAAATTGTCCCAATCCTTGCCACTGCCCCCCCCCCCAGTGTATTTTGCAGCACCAGATCTGCCTCGGCTACGTTTATCTCCACAGCATTGGTGCTGATGATTCTTAGCTTCTTGAACAGTTCTCTGTGGTTCTCCAATGAGCCAGATGATGTAGGAGATCCAGTGGATGAGCAAACTTTGATATATTCAGATAACTGCAGGAAACTCAGTTGGTTATCCTTCGAGCTTCATAATAATTCTGCATGATGCAATATATTGCCTCGCTGCATTATAACCCCACTCCCAAACCTCTATTCATACAAATGTCATTGTGTAGGTCTTACATCACGGAAATCCAGTTCTCTATGTATCCAAACTTACCATTTGTCTTGTTTTGTTCTAATCCTTGTTCCCCAAAACTCAGTCTTATACTACACCATAAGCAACCTTTTGACTCATGCTCTAGTGAGAACAAGACTCAGAGCAACATACCACTGATAAATTCTGATTCTGAAAGAGGGGGAATACCTGAATGCTCAAAATGGTGTTTAACAACCCTCTAAAAATATTTTTTCACAAATGGAAATTATGTGGCAAAAAAGCATGGGCCTGAAATACAACAATAAAAAATCTTTATGCCTTAACCAGTCCTAGAGCTTCAGAGCGTCTCCAAGCTCTGCTCTTTGGCCATGCTTGTTCAAGTGGAGGTAAGGTTCTGAGTGCTTGCATTGCTGAGTATCTGTAGCCTGGTTACAGAGCAGATCAGAGACCAAAAAAGTCCTGCACACATGAGCGATGAGTTCAAACTTTGTGCCAAAGTCTCAAGTCGCCAGCAAGGTAAACCAGTGTTCCATTTCTCACCCACAGGTTAAAGGTATGTAAGTCATGCTGGCAACAACATGTGAAGTACAAAACATGCCGGCTACTGTTAAAAGACTATTTAGATTGCTTTGCAAAACAAAAACTTTAATTTCACCAGTCAAATGCAGGAGCTGAACAAACATTTGGCCAAAAGTGTCCATGATGAAAGTCACAGGAGGGAAACCTGTTAGACTTCTAAACAAGATTCTTAAAACTGGAATCGCCGCTGTAGATTTCAAGATGCATAAAGGTTAAAAGTAGGAAAAATACAGTTCATCTAAGTTGCCAGGATGAAATCAGGTCTAAAAAGTAGTCACATTGTGTCTGCGTTATGGGGAAAAAAGCCATGAGAAGGACGTGGTGACTGCGGCGGAGCAAGCAGTTTGAATAGTAGCAGATTAATATCAGCAGCCGAGGCCAAACCACTGTCCAGCTCAACACATGGTGGTAAATCAAGTTTGCCATTGATTTTCCTCTCAGACGGCCCTGTTATAATCATGCGCTTTACAATAAGGCAACACAAGGAGAGGCCAGCGAGGACAGGGCAGCGCAGGGGTCAATGGGGTCAAAGAGGCCTGTCATCATAGCTGTACATCCTACCTGAAGCAAATCAGGTGAAACACCCATTTTTTCAACAGCGCAACAGCGGGACTTCTGTAGAGACGTAAGTCGGCACCCATTTAATGACAGTTTCTTAACCACCCCACTATCCACTACAAATCCAGATCAACAGGCAGGAGGGAAGAGCACCTGGTCATCCCATCACTGTATGTTTTTAGTTTATTTGTCTGTATTCTTGGAAACACCAGACAATACGAATTAAGAGTTGCCCATCCCACCGATGCCAGACAGCACTTGGTCGATCAGGGATGCTTCCTCCACGCAAGGGGCAGGACAGCACCTCTCTGTCTTGGTTACCTCCATGCCTTTCACCTCCTGGTTGACTGGCTTCACAAATGAACAGTGATCATTATAAAACATTTACTGCTGAGCCATCTTCACGTGTCCCTGTACAAGGAAAGAAGAGGTTGTAGTGGTTAAGTGTCACATTAATCTTTCAGGACACTAATTGAAGTGTTCTCCAAAAGGCTGTTTAAACAATTCACTGCGACTTCTCTTCAGGGAGTGCAACGCTGGTCACCAGTCCCATCACTAAACTGAAGACACAACAAGCACTGAAAGAACCATACAAAAATCATCAAATAGTAAATTAAGCAAAATCGAAATGATACGTAGTGTGGACTAAATTGTGAGTTATTGTAAGTTCAGCCTTTAATGCTTTCCAATGACTGCTAAAAGCTATGCCCTGTAGAGTAAATTAAATGTACAGCATATATATTCACCCATAACCTGCATCATCTATAACAGCTCAGTATTTTCCTCAACTTTTGTGAAAGCGTGAATGAAAGTGACCGTGATTATTCTGATACAGACTTCTCTTATGTACCATTTAACTCCTGAAGTTTTGTTTCTAAAGAGACTACTCATAAAAACAACTGTTCATCACCATTAAAATGGGAAAAGGTGATAATGCGTCCTTTGTTTACACTTTTTTTTCGACTTGCAAAATTCCAGTCTTAAGACCCACGTTTTCAAAATGCTTAAATGCAACACATTGGTGTGTCCCCCCCCCCATCCCCTCACGATTTTGTCTAATGTTGGCTCTAATGTTTTCGGCTATATTGTGGTGCTGTATTCTGGTGTATTTAGGCACCACGTTGGTGCAGCAGGACCCTCACAGTTTTTTCCTCTGGGTTTGAGTCCAAATCAGTACGTTTTGTCATTTTATTCTTTGGCTTGCTTTTTTTTTTTTAAACAAATGCTGGTATTTACTGTAAATTTCTTTACTTATACATCTTTTCTTTTTATCAACACGCTGTTCTTAAAGATGCTCTATAAAGACAACTCTGATGTGCTGGCATTGCATCCAGGATTTAGTTTCAAAGCCTGGTCCCCAGTGATACTGGGATAGGCTCTGGACCACCGAGACCCTGACCCAGATTCAACGCTTCATATTGTTATTGTTGTTATTAGAATAGTACCAAACCAGGCATTTCTCATTATTATAATAATAACTGCTATGATAATTTGTAACTCCACTCTGTTCAGCTAATATCACTTGTGATAAAAGAAATCTAAGAAAACACACAAAGTTGCACATACTGATACAACTGTCTGTTTAATGTAGAATATTCCTTTGCCTATTTATCACATTTTCTCTTTGTGGCTCATTATTATTTTAGGTGGTAGAGAGTCATGAGGTTCGGGGGGGTTGGCTGCTCACCTTGTGTGATGGTCAATGTGTCCAATGAACTTTTTTTAACGCTACTGGGTCATGGCACCATACAGGGAGAAACAGCACACCAAAAAACTGTAACTAGAGCAAGGGCTGAAGTGTATAGTATATGACCACGTAACAGTATCTTGTAAATTCCTGTAATAAACGTTCCATATTTTGCACTCAGAAAGTAGATCAAATGTTAATTTTTCAGTTGGAAGTAAATTAAACACTTCATACATCCACATATTTACAGAGGGAATGTCAGGTGCAGACCATAACATTAAAATATATTTCATCGCCAAGTATGTAAGAATAACCAACCTACATTCTTTAATTTGATCAAAATGGAATTTAGGTCATGGTTTATTGAGAAAATAGATGGGGGAAAAAAATCAAACTTTTGATTAAAGGTTTTTTGTAGAGTTGAGTGAAGCCCATTCCAGTTAGCTTTTATCTTATCACATTTACAGAATAAGTGTATCAAACACCCAGATGAGCTTAATATTTAAAACACAGCTGAAATGTCCCCAGGAACATCAAATGAAGACACAGTGAAGTAGGGTAGATGTGAATGAGTGTCAGGTTGTGTTACTGAATGCACAGCAGGTGTAAGCAGGGAAGACTTTAGCACAAAGAAATGACTATTTATCTCTGTCTGTCTGTCAGAAGATTTGAAATTAGCCGCAGTGGTGCTGCTCGCCGTGAGTGAAGGCTTTGCATAGTCGAGTTCATGAAACGGTTGCTTGGTCAAGTGTATTCTATGGTTTGCTTGTCACTCTCTGTGGTATGTGTGTGCTGTTCATCTGTTCGACCTTCTCAGGGGACCAAATGCAACCAGTCTGAGGTCCTCCTGCCCACTACAGACTCCCAGACGGAATAGACAGGAGGTAGTTGCTGCTGTATGCAAGCGTCTACGTGCCGAGCATGACGGATAGATACCTCAGACCGTTTGTTGCTTTCAAGCCAGAAAAGAAAGGCAAGACTGACTGGTGATGGGATGTGTGCTTCAGAAATGGAAAAAAAATCCTTTCACTGGACTATGATAGGCCTCTGTGGTGACAGCATTAACTGTACTTATGTACTAAATACAACCACTTTTATGTATATACAGTTTGGTGATAGATATTCAATAATTACTCCTTACCTTTCCACCTTTCCACTTTGTGACTCAGGCTGCACAGGGTAACCCAGCCAGTGATCAATAAAAAAATTAAGGTCATGTTCCCATGTCTCCTTCGGTATATTGAAAGAACCGGTACCAGCACTAGTTAAAATGATATATAATGCAGGCACCATATTGCTGAAATTGCACTGTTGTCAACTTTAGTTATTTTTGTCAGGATTGTAATAAAAGTACATAGTATTAAGTAAGTATTTATAGAAGTCACATATTTTGAACTGAATCGTCTTTTTGTAAGGCTTTTCTTGTGAGAGCTGGAAGCTTCTTATGCAGATTTTATGGTACACATTACTTTTGCTGGAATTCTTGTAAAAGAAACCTTTTACTCAAGGGAACCCTGCATTTTACCATGTTTCAATATAGTTCTTAAATATATGGGAGACTGGTGCTGGTTTTCGTTGCTAAACTACAGGCAATTGTGTAACAACTTCAAATCAAAGTTGTACCTTCTTGTCGTCATCATAGACGTCTAGTCACTTAAGGAAAAGATTTCTAGGGTGAGTTTCAAATGCATAACTTTCTTGGGTTAAACTAACTTTCAGTATCTCTGCTGTTGTTTAACAAAAGATGGTCATAAACATGAACACATAACTATTACAAAGGAGAAAGGAAGAGAAGAATTTATACCTTATTTTAAGTCTCTAGAATAAGGTATCTGGAAGCCAGCATGAAGGTTGTCTTAAAAGGTCACACGGGGCTGGTTATCACAGCTCCATTATTTGAATCTAGCAACTGTTGTTAAATTATAGCTTTTAAGTTTTTTAATAATGTTTTCAGTTGTAGAAAAATTAGACATTTTAAAAGAAAAACAGACTGGGGCAATACAACACAGCATGGTTTTTTGTGAAACACACGCGCTCACACACACACACACACGCACACACACACACAAACACAAGAAGCACTGGTTTCAGTTATGAGGACAAAAGGGAGGCTGAATTTTACCCAAATATTCAAGGTTTCCTCTAATGTTGGAATAAGACTTTCACAATGGACTCAAACTGACTAATCGACATGAGAGTAAAAAATGTGACAACCAGGCCCAGTCTCTCCTACTTAATAGATCACAATTTTTGTTACAGTAAAATGTGTTGATAGCAACAATGCAGGCAAAGATATTTACAGGAGGAAAAATTAATAATGATAGAACAGATTTAACAGGCGACTGTCCTGGTCGTGGTATTACTGAAACCGTCAGCCAACAAGATTATGCTGAGCAACTTTCAACTGATATCTATTTCCAGGGCCACCAGTCTTTGTTAAAGTTTTAGAGAAAGGGTGTCCAGCCTTTTCTGGCCAGGAGCCACAGGTATTATTTCTGGTCTTTGGGTGGCATGTGCAAAAATCATAGAAAATAACTGTGGTGCCATTTGGACTCTGTTTTCCTGAATACCTTGAATGCTCCCTTCACATCTCAAATGCTGTATGACTTAACTTACGTAAATGACAGCCCTCGATTTACAAAGTCCCTTGATTTACAAAATGAATCCTAAAAAGGGTAGAAGTACCAAAATTTTGTATATCATTAACCTGTTTTCCATTATTTTAAAAGGGAAAAATATAATGCAGTCCCAGTCCATGCAAAACCCCCAATCCATTTTTCCTGAATATAACCGAAACACCTTGTGGCACACGGAGGATACACACAAACACACAACGCATGCCGCACCAATATCACCTGCCCCTTACCTTCTTTACTTTTCATTTCTAACAAGCTTTTCTACATTTTACTTTTTATTTATAAGATTAAAATGAAGATACTGTGCAAGTGTGTCAAAACAAAGCAAATACGAGACAGGAAAGCAGTAGGAAACAGCTGATGCCACAGTACTAGTTTTATAGTGATTTTTTTTTGAAAATGAAAATTGGGTATGAAAAACCCAAGAGCTACTACAGGAAAATTTTATATAAAGAGAATTTGTAAATCAATCAGTTTTACTTTAATAAAGCAATTAATAGTTGAGGAAAAGCATGCATCTCCAAGATCTGAGTTGTCGACCACAGAGAAGGAAATATTGCTGAGACGTGCTGGTTCATCTGTGCTGCTCACACGTATTATGAGCTGACTTCTTAATTCCAAAGTCTAACAGACAGACATCTTGCCAGCCTGGCCTCACACATTTAAATATATTTCAGTCTATCAGCTGTAAAAGGTTCAGATATATCCGTTCTGGTGCAAGGACATTCCCGCTTCAACCTGGTTTGCCAAAGTAGTACAGTAGATAAGAGTTAAAGCCCCAGATGGAGTTCTGCACTGCTTAGAAAATACATTTAAAGGACAAATTAGAAGCCTGTTTTCTTTCAGTGATGAAATTTTAACGTGATGAGAGCATGATCTATATTAAGGGCCATAAAGGGGTTCTGAGGAGTCCACATCAACAAAACATATCAGCTGTGAGGGGATAATCCTCTTTAATAGGCAGTACTGTGAGCGTAAGTGCCTGTAGGCTGAGAGATGCCAGAATATGACTGGCTTCAGGGATCCACAAAGATGCTGAATGATATGGGTCATTGTCAAAGACGAATGACCTAATGGACCACTCCTTGAAGAGTATGGAACCTCTATACATAAGATGAAGTTCCTCAAAGGTTAAGTAAACTGGTCTGGGTGTGACAGCTGGCTGAACATGTAAATATGTTTAAATCTAGCACACTTCATTATACTCATGGCAGCCCCAGTACTGCTGAAATTTTGTACGGTGGTTTAGTTGGGAATTTATCCTTTCTTGAAGGTCAAGCACATTACTGCTAACAACTACACCACTGCAGTCTAATGGACATGCCATGACCTGCAGTATTGCATTTCTACTCTTATTACTTCTACTCTTATTACTTTGCTTTTCCATGAACTGCTTTTGTAAGTCAAATTATATGCTTTCCCTGTGCAGCTCAGAAACACTAAGTTCCAGTATCACTACTGCACATTTTTACAGGCTTTTATGCATTTAAAGGTCTGAATTTCTCCATTTCAGCAGCAGCGATCCTTTCCAGTGATGTAATCTGTAGACTTGTGATCATTTCCTTACGATCTACTCTATACTTTCCACAAAAACCATGGTCTACTGATTCAGACATAGCTTTCGAAGAAACCCTTGCCTTAGAAGATCTTAGATCTGAAAACATTTGCATTGGAACAGGTAATGTAATACAAACCAAAACAACTCCTTGAAAACAGCAGAAATGCCATCAAGGGTCCTTGCAAGTATGACATGTTTAGTTCACAGGAGTGTCGTACATATATGTGGCCAGTGAGAAGGGATAAACGTCAGTGTGGCACTTTTTTGGTCTCTGCTGATCATGGTGAAGGCAGTGCTCTACTGAAGGGGCTCAGGATCAGTGTTTCTATCTTAAATTGCTGGCGTGTGTGTGTGTGTGTGTGTGTGTGTGTGTGTGTGTGTGTGTGTGTGTGTGTGTGTGTATCTGCACATCAGTGACTGAGTGAGTATGTGAAAGAGTGAGAGAGAGAGAGAGAGAGAGAGAGAGAGAAGATCCTCCAATCCATTAAGATTCAACTCTGTTTATTTTGCATATTTGCTTGTGTGTTTGTGTGTTCATTTCGCTGAAGGTTCCCCACTGGTGCCTCTTTTCAGAATCACTCATTAACTAGGCCTAGTTTAAATGCGCTGGCTGGGGAGGGAGGGAAGAAAGTGAACATCCCTTCAACACTCAGCCCACTTCTCCTCCAAGAGGACCAGAACCCAGCACTTTCCCTTATTATTTAGCCACATGAATCATACATTCAACAAACTAAACTAGGGCAGCTTGCTGAGTGTGAGAAGAGATGCGTGATGTGAAGGCAACAGGATTATGCCAAAGAATGTAGAGGTGAGGCACAGGGTCTTGGGTCCCTCTTCATGTGGGCCTCCATAGCTGAAGTGCTCGTTTTTTCACGTGGGACCACACCCGAGAAAGCAAAAGTAACGTGTGAAATGAAAAAATAACAACTAAGGAAATAAGAGCAGGAAGCTCGTGAGAAATCACACAGCAGAAAGCAGCCGGTTGAGAGAAACGGACAGCTGAACATTTTTGGTGAGTGAAACTGTACTGAATATGTCTACAGTTATGGTGGTCGCGATGATTCCGACCGCGCCGAACGCAGAAGCCATTCCACATTTTTAAAAATCTCCACTGATCACAAAAACAGAAAGGTGCTCACGGTACGTGCTGCTCTTCGTTTTCACTTCTCTCCTTCATCATTGTACACACTGTACTTAGCACTCCTGTTTTCCCAGTTTCTCCCTCCCCCACTTCTTCCTTCTGCCAGCATTCTTCTCGTTGTCTGCTTTCTTCCCTTCTCTCCACGTGTCACCACCGTGGCTGGACGTCAGGGGGCCTAGTGCTCGTACAATTTGGCAGTTCGGGGCAAGTCTACAGAGAGCCTCTTTTTATAAGCACTCCTATCGCCAGCATTTGTAGTCACCTTTAACTCTCAGCATCCTGCGTTTACACCTGATCCCTCACACACACACACACACACACACGCCTCTGTAAAAGTCTGACCTTTCATTAGGCATGGATTCCATGTAACCAACCCCAGCATCACCATTTCCCTCCCTGATGTTCCCCTTGAAAGAACATCACTCACTCAGACCAAGTAGGGTGAGAGCTGATGGTCAGTGGTCCTGCCAGATGTCTCAGGTAACACCTGGTTTTGATGAGACACCTGTTCAACTAATGAGAGCAGACGGAAGACGACGAACCGGGGATCTCACGCGCTTGTGCCCTATTTCTCCCTGACTCAACCGGCAAACAGTCAAGACAGACGTGTCACTTCTACTACAGCCTGACAAGGTTTCTACTCAGCAGTGCCGCACAAATGTGCTAGAGGTTTTCGGGACTTCAAGCTGTCCTGGCGTTGGTTTGCACCATGT
The DNA here is from genome assembly GCA_900497675.1 of Arapaima gigas. Lineage (NCBI taxonomy): Eukaryota > Metazoa > Chordata > Actinopteri > Osteoglossiformes > Osteoglossidae > Arapaima > Arapaima gigas. Next base: position 9,404 of record UFQX01001405.1, on the reverse strand, counting down.
GGGCACTTGGCCTAGTGTCGCTGAAAATGGAACCCAATTGGTTTTTCTTGAAAATGTGTTCTATATGATCAAATGTCATCAATATGATGTGTTTGCCCACCGTGATTTACAGTGACAAATTTATAATTTAAGCTGCAGAAATTTACATTCGAGCATTTTGGAGTAAATACCTCGCTCAAGGATGTTGGAGCAGGAGCAGGATGTGAGACCAGGTCCTTCAAGTGGAAGGTGACGTCGCTTAGCGCTGCACCACGGACCACCTTGCGAGACCACGTACAGTAGCGCCCCGTTTCAGTAAAACCAAGTTCCCGCCGACAACCTATTCTTCTGAATGCAGCACAGGCGTGAGAGGAGATGCACGTCCCTATCGCAGCCATCTTTAAAGCAGGGGCCAGTGCCTTTATTTTTCGGACAGAAACTTGCCGAAAGGGAATTCATCCTGGGATTGGGATCTCCACTAACGGGTCTGGCTTGCTAAACCTAGTTTTTTTGTTTCTTTTGCAGGCAACTTCAAAGGTTTCTGTAAACAGATAGACCACTTTCCCGAGGACACGGATTACGAGGCGGACACGGCGGAGTACTTCCTGCGTGAGTTCCCTCGCTGCCGCTACACTCACATTGACTCTCGTTGTGTGTCTCTGTAGGGGGTAACCAGAGCATCTGTGTACCTTGGCGCTTGTTCATCTCACATTCCTTGGTGATGTTTATTTTTGACCAATTCCTGGGATCCGGGATGATGCAGTCGGTGACCTTCTGTACTCTAGCAGTCACTCTGTTTAAGACTGAATCAGACCTCTCACCCACACGAACGGAGCACATCGACAAGAACGGTCCACCACGTTTTGGCTGTCCGTCAGCTGCGGCGCGGCCTGAATCAAATCTCACTGCCCAGAGATGGGCAGGACTCTCGTGCTGGAGGGGGCACTTCCCCATTGTTCTTAGCTTCTTTCGGAAGGTTCGCGGTGCTGCGAATAGAGCTAATTGTTTCTTTCCACTCAGAAATACAGAAATTCTCCATTATCTCAGTTCAGTTTTATGGCACACCAAGCGAGCACCTTAACAGAGCTCACCCTACAGCTTCCCCCGTTTAATGCCGGCGCATAAAGCACCATATTATCTTCCAGTGTTTACCTTGTAAACACAGCACATTGATTTTCTCCGTCGCTCTCTCTCCCTTAAGCTGCTCTATAAACATGTTTCAATCGAAGGGGCACTCTGCAGCAAAACTCGTAGCTCCCGCCGCAATGATAAGATTCAAACATTTCTAGAAACCGTGTTGCACGGCTGAACACGGTAATAACTTCCTCGCACGAGTCAAATCCTCTTTTTTTTTTCTACGATGAAAACTCGGGAGCATGCAGACAAAAGATCTGGGGGGAAAAAACCAACGCAGATAACTTCTAACAATCAGGGCAAGTTTTACGTCGCGATAAATATTTCCGCCTTAGGCAAAGTGGGCCCAGAATTTTTCTGACTGGTGTGGTCAGAACGCGAGTGGTACCGCAGTAAAGAGGTGTGTCACACAAACAGAATTTGGCACAGCAAAGGCCCCAACAAGGATGATTTTGAAAGGTGAACGTCCTGCCAAAGTGTGGTCAGACGCACAGCTGAAGGGGGTGGGAGACCAGCGTGTGGATCCACACTGACTGTGTGAGAAGGATGGAGGGACCAGGTTTTAACTACCAGTGACTTGCCAACAAGGACACTCTCTCCCATAAATATTTCAGGTGCTCCTATATAGGTCAAGCCTCCAACATTTTCGCCCGCCCATCCATCTGCCTGGCTTTTTTGGACTGAAGTTGGACTTTGCTGCATTGTGAACGGTGCATTGAGAGGGGGCTGGGGGTGGTTTGAGGATACCCTCCAGCCACCTCTTTGTCATCCAGTGACCTTGGACCAGAGTGGGTCTTCCCTTCCGCACGCACGGGCCTGCCCAACTCTCTCAACTCATGCAGTATTCATTCCTCAAAAGGACCCAGTTTAACGGACGCAGACCCTTGTGCCCGCTCAGCTGAACAGCACTTCTTCTGCGCAGAACCCGTTCCCCCTTCAAACAGTATTGCATTCGCATGTCCCCAGTTTGTTTGTTTACAGACACAGACATCGCTGCGCCCTTCCTGCCAGTTGCATTTTCGCCCCTGTGTGTTTGTATCTGTTTTTATAATGAGGTGAGAGACGGCACCGTGTACTTGGAAGTGCTGCCTGACACAGCAGTTGCCAGCCTAGAGGAAGTGGGAGCTGTTATATAAGCGGAGAAAGGCAGGACAGGTAACTGTGGGCTCCAGGCTCGGGCCCAAAGGTGACTGTATTAAGGTCAAAGTTCGCTGTCCGTCACTGTCGAAGTTCACTGTGACCGTATGCCGTGACTGTGGAGAAAAAGAGTACGGGGTGGATGCAGCTGTCCTGGAACTGCAAGGTCGAGCAGAAAACTTTGTGTGATACATGTGCAAAAGCACATAACAACGTAGGACTGACGGCTCTGTTTTTCGCTTTGCTTTTGAATAAACCGAGTTGTATCGCAACTACGGAGAATAGTCTAACAGTTTTAAGTCCACAAAGAACATACATTTGAAGAAAATTTATATAAAATAACAAATATTCAGTTAAAGGTCGGCGGCCCAAATGATCTTGTCTGCATCTTAAACTCTAGCGATGGGTCTGACGGAACTTAAAGGGTGCTAGGCGCTTTCTTTAACAACATACATAATCCTCAAACAACTACAGTGCTTGTCGTGAATGAAAGCCTCGATAAAGGCCTGTGTTGCTTGTGGCCACAGCAGGAGAAGTGCTGCTTGCACACTTAAACACGCTATACACACACGTACAAAAATCCTCCCTCCAACCACCCGCTTGCGAGGACGTGAGGTGCCACCATCACCAGCGGAATGCTTTGCTCCTGCGATGGCTCGGCCAGTGGCACATCCACGCACTGTTACGTAAGAGCTTTGCACAAGCGCCAGTGGGTCCTCGCCGGGCAGAGAGCGGGAAAGGGAGGCAGGCGAAAGCAGCAGCCGCCATAGCCTACGCAGGCACACGTTGCTGCAGAGCCCGACTTCATTCACAACTAGGACAGAATGCGGAGGAGATAAGAGTGACGATGAGGACAGAGGGGCCTCCGATATTATTCTGGGAAGTGACATTGACAGCAGTTGGGGTGTTCGTTCCACTAGCAATGGCCCGAGGGGGAGGCTGTGGGGCTGGTTCTGACATTTCGTTGGCCTCTCTTGCAAAAATTAAGATTGATGCAAGCGGTGGGCACAGAGTGGGCTTGGATTGTTGGGATGGAGAGCTGCTCTGCCTGTGGCGACTTTGGCCACACCTACTCAAAACAAGCCCCACCTATTGCTCCATCTGAGAAGATCACATGTGCTGACCATTGGGAACGGTTTAGGAAAAAGCCCAGAACCCCTTACATAAAAATCGTAGGTTTATTGCAAATACACCTGTACGTAAGACAGATAGATACACCGTGCTTGTCCGATAGCATCTGCAGGCAGAACTGCAGAGCAGGCGGCACTGACTTGTAACGTTACCAGTTCTGGTCTCAGTACCGGCGTAGCCGCTGTACCGTTCTGAGAGTTACTCCACCCGAAATGATTCCAGAAAATGCCCAGCTGCGCAAATGACTGAAAACCGATCAGCCGAGCAAAGACATACAGTCATAACTCAAATAGCGCTAACCTTCTGCAGGGCTGCTTCCCAAAAATCTCTTCTTCAGGCCTTTGACTAATCTGTCGTAATAACCGAACGTAAAAAAAAAAAATTCTAAACAGCTGTTTGGAATTTTATACGTTATCCAAAAACAGACTTTTTCAGTGTTTATTTGTTAATATTAAAGGTACGTCTGTGTCACGCTTCCCGCTCATGCCGTTGTCAAGCTCCTTTAGCGACGACCGCAGTATCAATGACCTCTTTCACTACGTTACATTTCTCACGAATGCATCTGGACCACCGGTCAACCGTACGCGTAATTTTCGGTCGCACGCTTCCCAATGAGGTCCCGGGAGAAGGACTTGCCGTTCGAGACGGTGTGGAAGGTGTGCGGTGTCTATACAGTGTGTCGCAGGAGTATTAAGGAGCCACGAAGGACTGAATGTGCCAAACGCACCGAGGAGCAGAACCACATATAGCCTGGCAAACAACATTCATTAAAATGAATCAGTCAGTGAAATGCACTGGGCTCACAGAAAGTGCCAGTTATTTCAGCCATGACTGCACATCGAATTATCACTCAAAATATTGGAATGAGAGGCAAATAAATAAGGGGAGCGGTGAAAGGACCGTTTGCGTAAATACGCATCCGCGCAGCCTGAACCCACAGGCCGGCAGACTTGTTCCGTCTGCCCGCGCTGGCGCTGTTACGCGGGGCGGGGAAAAAAACACGCAAACATATTTTCCTTCGTCTCCAGTTGCGTGCGGCACGCGTCCCCGGCGGGTGCGGGTCAGCATGCGGGGTCTCAAATGTATGTGCGAGAGCGCGTTTTAAATGGAAGGCGTCTTATTTTGATAGGCCTTTTTTTTGACCGGTTCCAGACATAGGTGTGCAAACCCAGCACGATTCCGAGCATCTGCGCCCGGGTCTGCGACGGGGACCGATGCCTGTGTGGCTGTTTGCGGTTGTGCGCGTGTGTGTGTGAAGGGGGGAGGGAAGAGCAGTGGAAAGGAAGGGAAGGGGGTGGGCTGGATTAATAAGCATTTACAGTGTTTAATCGCTCTGCCTTTGAGAACTGAAGCCCCTTATTAGCACGACCCCATCCTGCAGCTCAGCAAATTCAAGGTTGCGGGCGTCCGATTAAGAGCGAACACCAATTTCCTCTCACTTTTGGCGCGCGATAGGGAGGGAGCGCGTGCGTTCTCTCGTGGGCGCGTGCGCGGACGCGGCCGACCGCGTTGCGGGTTTGCAGCGCGTTTCTTGCATCGCGGGGAGAAAAGTTTTGCCGCAGAGCTTCGGCTGAGAACCCACACTGGAACCCATCCTGCTCGCGCGAGCAGCGGGCGTGGAAAGTGGCCGATCGGTCAAAAGTCCGAGTGCACTTGGGCAAGTCTTGAAATAACCTGGACAGAGGAGTGAAAGCAAAGCAACCCGCTGGTGTTCTACGTCTGCATCTCCAGGAATTGCTGAAGCACAACTGGGGAGATGTTTCTGCTAATTCTCTGCAGGAGCTTTCATTAACCGAGTGCCTTTTTGAAACAAACCGCCACGCAAACTTGAATTCTGAATTGTCCTACGCAGTGCATTCATGTGCTGAGATGTTTCTGTCCTGCTCACGAGGTGGTGTGTTTCACCATTTATAGTTACGCCTCCTGTGAGCAAATGCAGCTGTGGCCCGTCGCTGGTCAAACCAGTAAATCCTCATCCGCAACCCGAGGTGGACTGAATGTACCTGCCGGTGTGGCAGAACATGACAGGAAGTCACCAAAATTCTAAATAGATTTAGTGTAAAAAATTTTCTCAAGGGTGCAGCCAGTAACCTTCTGGTTGAAAATCCAAGTCCCTAAACACCGAGCTCCTTGCTGTTCGCGCCGTAATAATAACGTCTTCCTTCGGATTGATCTTCATGCCAGTCACCGTGCGAATGAACAGATGCTCTTCGGCGTCGTGGCCAAGCACAGCTTTTAATGAGGGTCTTTTGGGACCGGTCTGCATTTCAGCCCTCTAATCAGCCTCTGCGCTTACGGAAAAATGCTGAGCTAAATACCCGGAGACGAAAGGGGAGGCAGATGCATCCCTGAACGGTTTGATGGGCAAAGCGCCGTGATCGTGACCTAGACCCAGATCAAAACCACCGCCTATCCCTTAATCTTGCATTCCAGCCCCCTTCCCAACTGCTGTGCGTCTCACGGGGAAAGAGAAGCTTGTTGAGAAGGACGTCTCAAGACTTACTGCTATTAGTTGGCGGGGGGGGGGTTCGAGTTCAATTCAGCCTGCTCATCATTTTTCAGCACTTCAGTTTTACACTGACAGGTCAGACTTGCTGAAAAGTTACCCAGCTTCTTCTCTGCATGTTTTTTGCTTAACTGGGGAAAACTGTGTTTTTGTATGATCACTTATATTTGTGTTTTGAGGCCTTTACAACTGCTGATTTTTTGAATAATCATATATTTTGTGCTTCTCATGTTTCGTGTGGTGTTTTACAGTGTTTTAGCTGTATGCTGGGAAGTGGCTTGGGGGTGTTTGGATGGGCCGGGAATGCTTTTTTTGAATAATTTAAAATGGGATCCTGGGATACGCAATTTCGATTTTCGCAGCATTTTCAGGAACAAATTAAAGGCGTAAAATACGGTTGTACCGGCAAGGGGATAAGAGAAAAAAAACGCAGTAACACAGTGTCTCTGCATATCATTGTCTAGCAGCTGTAAATGTTGCTAGTTGCTAAAGTGGTGGTTTGAGTTTGATGACGTAGCGGCACTAACATTTCTTCTGGATCACGTACAGCAAAACACACACAACTGCACGTACGCAACACGTGCAGTTTGCGTCAACACAAATGCAAAAAAAAAGCAACGTAAAAACAGCTGAACGCCAGTTGCAGCAAATCTTGCAGCTCACTTTTTCACACCACATCCCGGGTCTCGCTGCATCCACGTGATGTTACACAAAAGACACAAAATACTTCAAGTGCTGCATATGTGTAATGTTCCGCGCTAACCGTGTCAGATTTACTTTGATTTCAAAATGCTAAATATAAACATTCACATTTTAATTGGAAAACTCCCACTTAATGGTATTTGTGGACCTGTTCAGATAAATAAAACCAAATGAATAATTTCGACTTGCCACGGTCAGTGGGTTTTGGCCCATTTGAAGAGTGTGTAGTGCAGTTTGTTTAATAACCCTCTACCCATATTAAACATTTTTCCTTGGAAACAGAAAACGGTTCTCCACTTGGGTGGATGTTAGTGGCCCTGTTAGCTTCTGGTTGCTGGGTCTTACTGTGAGTAGGTGGAATGTCACTTGATGACATGTCCATTTGCCCTGTCAGAAAGCCACGAAGCTCTACAAGAGCTGGAGAAGCAGTTCCTTTTTGCTGACTGGAAATAACACGTTAAAACGTCGAGAATAAGTTGATAATAGGTTAACTTCCACTCGACCAGCTTTTACTATTTTGCTATTATTGCATGGTGCAACATCTCCTGCTCAAACTAAATATTATTGTACGACAAGGGAGACAGATGTGGGCTCTTTGCAAAGACAACATGCGCTACTGGAAATTCTGTGGGGGAACTTGTTCAAGTGACCACCAGAAATTGCTGCAGGGATACCTGATGATGTCATTTCAAACTGAGTTCAAAAAAACCCCTTTGGTCTTCAGCATTGCGGATGTTGTAGACGTGATCAAAAGACACATGACTAAGGTACGATGCACTCACTAAATACAGATGAAGTCTCTAAATGTTGTCTGTAGTGTGTGATCTATGTCAGACGTTACAGTTCAATGGCCATTAATGGACTCCAGGGTCAATTTCCCCAATAGAATAAGAAAACTAACTGCAAATATCAACAGCATTGACAGGTTATCGAGGCAGCTGTTAAATTTTAATGTTCCGCGATTCCCTGGTGAAGCCTGCAGAACGGAGCATCTTGTCGCTGGAGAACGAATAACAATGGATAATCCACCGCTAAAGGCGGAGCTGAAAAAAATCAAACTTGACAGTCGGCAGGTTACAAAGCTAATGTTTCGGTGTGTTTACAACGTGCAAAGCACACAGTAGAAGTGACAGCAAAGAAGCGCGGTTGTAAAAACAAAGCGGACGTTTGACAACTTTGGACGTGAAGTTTATGGAACGGACGCAGATCAAGGGTTTAGCCAACATAAAGCAGTCAGTGAAAAGCAGCGAAAGGAAAATAAGCGACAACCTTGACTTGACTGCTGTCCTTTTCTTGTTAGAGGCAGATTTGTGCTACAAAAGCTCTTCCGTCTTGTGTTTTCAACTTATTTAAACTAATTGCACGTGGACAGTTTTCTTTTACGCAAGTTTAGTCGTTTCGCTCGCTGCTTTTACCAAACTCCATCCTTTTTGTTGATATGGTCCCATATGGTCCTGACCTGGCCTGTAGGTCATTTAACTCCTCCCCTCATAGAGGGCTGTCCCGTACGATTTATACACCTTTTCTAACATCTATTTATTTACTTAACCCCTTACAGTGTTTAAGTTCCTCACAACGATTTGCCTATTTATAAGCTGGGATTTGCTCTAACCACCCTGCCGCCTGCTGCCACACGTTATGCAGTCCATCTCTTTCCACAGCTGCTGCTTTCTTCTGTACAACAGTTTGTGGGAGACACTAGTATCAGATGTTTCAGAGCAGAGATACACATTTGACGTCTCCCGAGGACAAAAGTTTTTTACCCCATAGTGGTGTCCATCTGACCAACATTCTGTCAGTTTAGCACCATGATCACACCTTTGTATGACAAAGCAAAGTTCAGACTTTCATGTCTTACCACACTGATATTTATCATTTAGCCAGTTACAACAATCATTTAATGTAAATTCAACTGCACAAGTGATTCGATCCCATTAATACCGTGTTAAAAACACTAACAGTTATTTACCCCTTCACACAGTTGGGTCATTCTTACTGGAAAAGTTCAGGGCAAGTACTTTGGTTAAAGGTCCTGCAGCAAGAGCAAAGATTTAAACATTCATCAGCAGCAGTGATTCTAAGACGATAGTTTCCAGGTGCATTACGTTATTTCTTTACATCATAAACATCCCTCAGCCAAATTATCCAAACGTCTCTTTCCTTGGTCCGCCCCATCTCATGCCCCGTGCTTCCAGGATAGACTCCGGACCACCACAGCCCAGAACTGGGCAAGCAGTTATTGATAATTAATCATAGGACAAAAATATCACATTAAGATACAACCTAGAAATAAGACGGTGCCACAGCAAGTCCTCCTTTCAAGGGGAAATGCGTCCCTGAGCAGGACAATCGGTTAATAAAAGTGTGTGAGCGAAAATGTTATAAAATATGTTGGTGTTGCATAAATCACCTTTTATTCAGTATTTTAACCAATTCTTGCTTGCATAACTTTTGTCCGGGAAGCATTTTCTTTCCTTTTTTGATAAGAAATAAAATGGTAGTTTAGCCTTCAAGAATAGGAATTTACCTGACTGGGTTTGATTCACGCTGTTTATACTGGGATAAACAAAGACCAAGATTTTACATTTTTTATTCTGTATTTCTATGCCTAACCTATTTAACAATTCTACTGTTCTTTGGTGTGATGATGTAGCAACACAATTGTGTGTGTGTGTGTGTGTGTGCGTGCGTGCGTGTGTCTGTGTGTGTGTGTGTGTGTGTCTGTGTCTGTGTCTGTGTGTGTGTGTGTGTCTGTGTGTGTGTGTGTGTGTGCGTGCGTGTGTGTGTGTGTGTGTGTGTGTGTGTGTGTGTGTGT
>UFQX01001404.1:0-45842 GCA_900497675.1 Arapaima gigas | reverse complement strand
AAAAACTTGTTGTCAGTTGTCTTCAGATGGACTCTGTGAGCCCCTGGCAGCACAGCGGCGCAGCAGGTAGCGCTGCCCCCTCACCGCACCGGGGCTTTTCATCCAGTCTGTGTGGCTTTCCTACCACAGTCCAAACGTGTGTTTCGGCTGAACCGNGGCAGCACAGCGGCGCAGCAGGTAGCGCTGCCCCCTCACCGCACCGGGGCTTTTCATCCAGTCTGTGTGGCTTTCCTACCACAGTCCAAACGTGTGTTTCGGCTGAACCGGAGACTCTAAATAGTGGGTAGTGTGTGAATGTGTGTGTGGCCACCCAGTGTGTGTCCTGCTCAGCCCTGTGTCCTGCGCTTCTGGGATAAACTCTGAACCAGCAGCAGTCTGACTTGATAAAGCGGTTGATGATGGTGACAGAACATAAATGACAGAACATGAATCATGTTCACTGGGTCTGTATGTAACTGTCATCAGGTGAAAATACAAATACTGCAGACATATGAACTCTTACCTCTGACTTGAAGATTCACTCCAGGATCACCAGTCCATCTGTTGGTAATAGTGATGAATCTGAATCTGTAAACTCCAGCATCTGTGTGTCTGATGTTCTTTATCTTCAGACTGCAGATCTTCTCTTTATCTCCCAAACACTCCGCTCTGTCTCTGTACTCTGAACTAACATTTATATTTCCACTGTGACACACATACTGGGTGTCAATACAGTCACTATGATTATGACACCACATTGTCTCCTTCACTTTGTGTCTCTCTGGATGATCATATGTACAGTGAATGACCACAGTAGATCCTCTCACCGCACAGACTCGTTCCTCTGGACACTGTACAGCCCACCAAGCCCCCAGGGTCCCTGAAAGACATGAATGACTCTGTATGGTAATACAGTACAGGGAACCACACTGGGCTCAGTGAGACACTGAAAGCAGGTAAATGTGTGACATTAATAACACAGAAAGGTGATTCACTGCGGTAAATTACAGTGTACAGCACACAGCTGGATGGTTAAGGATCTGCACATATCAGCTCAAAGTTATTCAGTCAGATCACAGTTTGTACCTTGAGAAGCAAATTTAAGCTCAGCTGTTCCACTTAATATTCATGTGTTTACACTGAAAAGAAGGACCAACATTTAACATCATCGGCTCAGTATAGAAATTATATTCATCCAGTGAAACCCGTCATACTGCTGGACCTCGGTGTTTCTTACAGGTGAAAAACGGTGAAAAAGTCACTTTGCTTTTCTACACAAACACATTTCACCTCCCAATTCCTGTTTTAACTCGTCTCTCACATTTTCCTCACCAACAGCATCAGAAACTGAAACACTTTGCAGCCCTTTTAAAACCACTCCATCCTCCTCTCCAGGCTGTCATGGACACATCTCACATGAATATGTTCACACTTTCATCATATAATGTCATTTACTCTGTTTTTACAGCTGATGTTGCTCTTGTTCTTACCAGGCAGGATGAGCAGAGTCAGAGCCCACAAGTTCAGAGTCTCTCCAGCTCCCATCACTGCTGCTCTCAGCTGCTCCTTATTCACCGTCCCTCACACTCGGCACGACTCGCCTTTTATTCTCAGAAACGACACACATCTTCCTAACTGACCCCCCACACACACGTTTCACAGTTGAAGTGTCTGAAGTGTCGGATGGAGATGTCAGACGTCTGAAATACAGACCCGACTTCCGCTGTTGTCCTTTAACCTGCAGACAGTTACTGAACTTTAATAATAAATAATCATAAATGTTGTTTGTTTGCTAGTTGTTTAGTGGCACTGTGGTCGACTGGAGCTTCTCCACACCGACAGGTTCTCACACATTGCTGCATTTCTCAGTCAAGTATTTCAATACTTGTTAAGTTCATACCGGTTACAGTAAACCTCCATTATCAAGTTGAACTTGTGCTGTGAAGAAAACAGTGTATTCAGTAACCGTCAGAAACTCGGAACTACAGATGTCCGTTTGGCCGAATGTTTGACGTCTTTTACACTTTTCACTGAAGTTGGATGGAGGCCTCAGCTCTGCTGATAGAGGAAGTTTCTCAGCTGTAAAACCTCCATACAGTTTACTAATACTCTCATCCCTCAATTTCCACGTCTAATTTTAGTTTAGTTTTTGAGAAGTTCATGTAAATCGAGACATTATTGCCAATATTTATTATGGAAAAAACAAAACATTTTTACACATTTTGATGAAATTGTGATGTTGACTTTTTTTTTTACACTTTTTTTGCGTGGAGCAGATCAGCACGGAAATTGAGAAAAGGTATTAAAACTGAAATTGTATTTTATCTTTGCAGGACCAACACAATCTGCTGTACGTGTTTACCAGGCAGCCAGAAAAATGCACTGAATACTGCAGTATTGTTAAAGTTTCAACACGCATTTTGCACTTTCAGCTTTACTGCTGAATTTACTTCTGCACCTAAATGTGCACAAGATGCTAAAAACAAAGCAGGACAATTTAAGAGTGAAAATCACACAGAGATGGTGTTAAACATGAGCATGTTGGTGTAAAACACAGTATAAAGACACAGTAACAGTGAAGATTTGCTGTCCTGCCTTCCGCATGATCCTATAGAACATAACAATCCCCAGAGCTGCAGCGACAAGAAAAAAAACTACGGCGACAGCAGCTGTAACTGATGGAATTTTACACAGCGCTTTTGAGGAACACAATAAAAAAATGAGAAGGAGCTTCAAAGGCAAACAAGACAGTTTATGCTGATGAACTTGCAGCCTCATGGCAGAAGATTCTCTTCTATTCAGAACTGAGTCTAAACTCTAAAAATTCTACAGGTTTGGTTCTCGTGGATATTCTTCTGCACTCAGAAACTCAGATGACCATCTCACATAGAACATTGGGTTGGAATTCTTCAGGTCCAGATTCTTCATGTTCTGTGCACATGCAGGAAATGATATTGTCACCAATATGGTGCAGCTGAATATTTATTGATTCACTTTATTACACTGTGCTCACCTCCCACATCCAGAATGAAGCCCACAGACACAGTGGGTTCCTGGTCTTTTAAACCACAGGAGTATTTTCCAGAGTTACTGAGAGACACAGGAAGAAGGTTCAGTGTGCAGTTTGTTTCTGGGAGGAGCTGGTTGTTCTTATACCACGTGATCTCTGACTGGTTGAGATAGCAGTTCTCAGCTTCTTCTCGGCTACAAGTGAATTTAACTGAATCTCCTTCTCTTATTGTTCCACTGGTTGAGTTCATGGTCACCTTCAACTCTAAAAGAAGAAATGAATTGCTGAAAAAATAAAGTTTTTTGACTCCCTCCCACTTCCACTTGTTTTACACAGTGAGAGAATCTGAGAATCTGAATTTGTAAAGTCCAGCATCTGTGTGTCTGATGCTCTTTATCTTCAGGGTGCAGATCTTCTCTTTGTCCCCCAAACACTCTGCTCTGTCTCTGTACTCTGAACTAACACTTTTATTTCCACTGTGACACACAAATTTGGACTCAGCACATTCACTGTTAGTATAAAACCACATTGTCTCCTTCGCTTTGTCTCCCTTTGGATAATTATATGTACAGTGAGTGACCACAGTAGATCCTCTCACTGCACAGACTGGTTTCTCTGGATACCATACAGCCCACCGACCTCCCAGGGTCCCTGGAAGACATGAATGACTCTGTATGGTAATACAGTAGAGGGAACCACACTGAGCTCAGTGAGACACTGAAAGCAGGTAAATGTGTGACATCAATAACACAGAAAGGTGATTCACCGTGGTAAATTACAGTGTACAGCACACAGCTGGATGGTTAAGGATCTGCACATATCAGACACATCTCACATAATGTCATTTACTCTGTTTTTACAGCTGATGCTGATGCTGAATGCTGATGTTGCTCTTGTTCTTACCAGACAGGATGAGCAGAGTCAGAGCCCACAAGTTCAGAGTTTCTCCAGCTCCCATCTCTGTTGCTCTCAGCTGCTCCTTATTCACCGTCCCTCACAGTTGGCACGACTCGCCTTTTATTCTCAGAAACGACACACATCTTTCTCTCTGACCCCCCACTGAGATGATGTAGATGTTTCACACTTAAAACATTGCCTGACTTCTGCTTTTCTCATGTAAGCTGCAGATGGTTGTTCTTTAACCCTTAGTGTGAATTCAGTAAATATGTTTCAATGTATTTTTTGGTTTTCTAGTGGTGCTGTGGGCAACTGGAGTCTCCTCACACTCAAAATGTTCCTCTAAGTTCTGCAATAATATTCCTGAGTGAAATAATTTCAACATTTTTTCAAGATCATAGAAACAGCTTTAAAATTCCAGCATTGAGCCAAGGTTATATTTTAAAGAAAATAGTGAATTTGGTAGTTAAAACTCCAAAAAAATGAAGTAAAACTAAAAGTAAACTGAAAGGTTCAATTGTGCATTTGGGTGAATATTTAATATCAGTACATGTTTGGCTAAAACTGGACGGAGGCCTCAGTTTCACTACTGAGCAAAGGTGTCAAAAACAAAAAAACCTCCAGCTGTATAAAGTTCATGAAGTTTATCTTCACTGCCATGACCTGGAGCTCCAACATGGAGCTGCTGTAAATACGGTTTCCAGGCAGCCAGTGAAGATGCACCACTGTACTAAACTCTCAGTCTCAGCAGCAGCTTTTAGATTCTTGTTCTTATTTATTTTCATGGGACTTTATTTATAACTGATACAGGAAGTGGCTGCCTGTATGAGGTCAGTTCAGCAGAGCTGTGGTTGAGGTGCTGGTCAGGGGGCCTCCTGTGTGTGTGTGTGTGTGTGTGTGTGTGTGTGTGGTTACCCTCCCTGCTGTGAACACAGTTGTGCAGTTTAGGTTGGTTTCACTCAGTGATAAACTCTGTGCTCCATTGCAGTGAGAAGCTGGTTTGGAGGCCACATCTCTGCTGTAAGAAGTGTGGGGACCCAATTATTGTGACTGTGGAGCAGAAGCTCCACTTTTATCTGTTTCCCAGAGTGCAGCTCCCATGTGGTGCAGCCAGGTATTTACACCTGTTTCGCTTCAGTCTGGGTTTTATATTTATTTTTTACCCATCCAAACCCACCTGCCCTGCTCAGCGTGGAGAGCAGCACGGGCCAAGGTTTCCCGCCGCTAACAACTCACACAGACGGTGCTGAACATCACTGCAACAGCCAACACAGATCAAATGTGCTCACTGGTGTAAAGGATATTTTATTCACCGGGTCAACAGAGACACTGCAAACCAAACACTGCAGTAAGAATATATTTACAGGACAGTAGGATGAGCCACTGAAATAACCATCTCTCTACACATCACTCACATGAACTTTCTAGAATTTACCAGCAATAAACTAAAATGATTTGCCTTTCAGTCAGCAAAATAAACCTAAACACCACCAGTGTCCTTTCATACGCAGTCCTCACTGTCTGCTGCAGGTCAGGTTTGTCGGAAGGCTGCTGGAATTCTGGAAAGAGCGACCTCTAGTGTTCTCATGAGCTCCTGTCACTGGAGGCCAGAACAGTTTCATACATGATAATAAAAAATACAGCATTAAAGGAAATGGACAAAATGAAGGGAAACAAAATGATACGTAAGAAGTTCATAATAAAATGTGTGTTTGTATGATTAACTTTGCACACAGTTACAAGGCAGCTGTGATTCCATCATCCAGTGTGTTTATCCTGCCATTCATTCATTCATTCATTAAAAAAATACAGTACAAAGAAAATAAATGTTTTCTTTTTTGCAATGCAGGAGAAGCTACATAAACATTTGAATTTAAACATATTTCTGGGAGCTGCGTAACAATAATAATAATAATAATAATAATAACAATAATAATGAAATACAAATGAGTCGTGATTCTGCTGTTGCATCATGGGAAGTGTAGTTGTCCATTGTTGTTTCTTCTTCTTTGCTCCAGCTCATCTACATTCTAATAAAATTAATTTAAAGTTGAACTTCCTCTTTATTATTTCATATTTTGACAACAGTGTTAAATAATTTTCAGTATCTCCACAACACTCTGAGGGAAACTATGTTTCATGTTGTTCACGGTCGACTTCATGTGACTCTTGTTTTCCTCATCATAACTTCAGATGATCCTCACCACTGCAGATATTACATTAGCGGGTGCCCTTACAATCCCTGGAAAAGTGGCTGGTATCCAGGCAGTTGCGGCACTTTGTGCTTTTACACGCTCCACCGGTGTGCCCTCTACCCTGGTAGATCATGCAGAAGAAAGGCTGCTGTGGATAAGAGATACCCCTTATTGTTTCTTATGTTAAAATACACTGGGGGATGATGAATTCTGTCAGGAGCCGCAGGGTCAAGAGGCAGGAGAACCTGATATCACCTCTTCCCCTTCCAAATGCCAAATTTGTCCCGCAATTCCCTGCGGCCAGGAAGGAGGTCGGTGTGGTCCTTTAAAAAGGTCTTGACTGCTTTGGCAGAGACAATAGGATTGAAAATACGAACTGTGATGATCTTTCTATCAGTCCACCACAGTTGCTCCACCTAGAACTTCTTCAACCCCTTCTTCTTCAGTTTACAACCCTCCACAACTTTCTGGTAGGTATCTTCGGCGAGGACTGTCAGGTTGACGAAGCGCTGGAGCCCATTGCACTGGACACACACAATGTGTCCTGCGGCCAGGCCCAGCACTTTGAAAATGACTTCCCAGATAAAATTAGAGCGATCTGTGAAGTCCCCCGCTGCCCTGGTTCTCTTCCACCAGAGCCGGGTAGTGAGTCTCATCTTGACAGAGGGTGAGAAATCCCGTTCCTCGTCCACACCCTGGGCCTGGGCAGCAGGGGTTCCATTGTTGGCTACAGGTGAGATCTCCACTGTAGCCACTGCTGATGTATCCATTGCTTCGGCCACCACCTCCACCGCCAGTCCTCCTCCGACTGGCCTCAGCACCATAGGGCTGGTGGCAGTCGCTTCTTCAGTCCCCTGCTGGTTTTTCGTTGATAAAATCTTCTTAGCAGGAGACCCCCCCCAGGGCTGTGGTCCTCCACTGCTGTCCCAGGGGGACAGTCCCATCTGTCCCGCAGCCACCTTCCTCGTCATTGCCGTCCTCATTTCTGCTGGAGGAGTCTTTGTCCCCGTCGAGCACGTTGTCTTCAAGGACTTCCTGGTCTCCATGGTTGTCGTCCGCATCTAACCGACGACTTTGAACATGTGCACGACATCCCGGGCGTAGCCTTTAAAAAGGCTTTAAAAGGACCTCGTCCAAAAAGCCTAAATCTAATTAAAAGTGCTTAAAAATAAAACCCCGGATCGCCCCGTGGCAGCGGCGGTCATGCCACCTACTGGTCACGCATTAGGCTCCATTCCAATCCCGCTAAAATCTACTACATACTGGCCATTAAAACATGCAACTGATCTTGGCCAAAAGGCAGAGAAGCGATCACAGAACCATAACAACAGTTACTCATGAAAACTGTGTGTGCCGGAATGGTCTAGAAGGAGGAGGAGGAGATCTCCAGCTCCATAAATACTGCATCTCGCTGGAGCCACACGATCTGACAGACGATTAAAGAACAAACTCTGAGACCTCATATGAATATAAATCACACACTTTGCTTCTTTTTATTATACCAAAAGTCATCAGAAACACTTTCCTGTCAAACTGTTTAACTTCACACACAGTTATGAGGAAGAAGTTCTTCTATCATCCAGTGCAGCAAACTAAACTAAATAAAAGAATTTAAAAAAAAAATTCTAATTATTTTCCCCTCAAATATTTATCATTTTGTTTATCTCTTTAAAAACAGAACACAAAATACAGCAGAAAACTGAGGTTCTGGTTGGTTTAACAGTAGGTTTTGTAAGAATAAAAACAATGAGAATGTGTTTAATTTGTGTATTTCGGATCCCAGACATCACTGTTCCTCTTGTTTTCCTCATCATAACTTCTTCCTGTTCATTTGTCCACCTGCTCTCCTTCCCTCCTCACAGAACTACATAAGGAGACAATAAACAATGAATAGTGGGAAAATTGTTATCCGGTGAGCAGCTCTTTACATCTAGACAGGAATAAGTGCCTTCAGGCTCAGCTGATGTGTGGAGCTCAGTGTGTTTGGCTGCTCTCTTCACCCCCTGAGAAGATGGAAGGGAACAGACAATAAACACCAATAAACACAAAAACACACAAAAATCTTATTTAAGAGACATAAGAACAAAAGTCACCGTCAGGGTGTCGTATTCAGGTGAGATGCTCTTTACATCCAGAGATGCGTAGGTGTCGCTGTGAGGGTTTCTACAAGCTCTCTGTGGGGACAGAATGTAGATAATGAACATTTCATTTTTAATGTCACAAAATCCCAGTAAAAAAGATCAGTCAAAAATACAATCAATGTAAGAAAAAAAACACAATTATGTTCAGAGACAAGTAGATACAATACAAGGGTGTAAAGGTCACTGTCCAGACGGGTCTACAGGCTGAGAAACTGAAAATGTTCCAGAATTCAGTAGAAATAGGAAACTGGTCAAATATTTATTTTTCTGCTTCATTTCACACCCGGCTGAGATACAGCAGGAATATCCCATGAAACTGTACTGGGGAATATAAATTCTGTGAAAGACATTTGGCACATTGCGGTAGAGACACCGATGCATGCAGATGCAAAACAAAGATCTCTGTTTAATAATAAGAGTTATTCCAAAGTCGCAGTCGAAAAGCAGGCGTAGATCCAAACCAGAAATCCAAAGTCCAAGAAAGGCAATGTAACTAACAAAGATTAAACATAAATGATATCTGTAATCAAAACAAGTCCAAAACCAGAGTAGCAGTCAGAGAAACCACTCAGTATGCACACAAAGACCATGGCAATACTTCACGAATATATACCGGTGAACAGAAACTAGGGACAGGTGCATGAGGTTAACTTTCATGAGAGGCGTGGTCCGGGACAGGGGGCGTGACAATACCCCTCCCCCCTTCCAAGGAGCTGGATGACCGCCACCCATGCCCCAGAGGGTAGATCCTGGGTTTGAGTGCCAGAGTGGTTATGGGATGGGGCATTGGCATTGCTTTATGGATCCTTCAGGTGGCATCTCAAGGTTACTGTTGGGGTGTCTTCTTGGGCGTCCCCTGGGGCAAGGGCCTGGTTTCTCAGGATGACTTTGTTGGAAATCTGCCACTAACCCTGGATCCAAGATGTCCTTTGCGGGCACCCAGCTCCTCTCCTCCAGACTGTAACCCTCCCAGTCTACCAGATGTTGCAGTTGTCCCGCCCTTCTCCGAGAATCCAGTAACCTGCTTACTGCGTAGGCTGGGGCACCATCTACCTCCATCGGGGGGGAGGACATCTGCGGGGAGTGTTTTGTCTAGTGGTCCCGGGATGACTGGTTTGAGGAGGGACACATGGAAGGTATCAGAAACATTAATGTTTACAGGCAAGTCCAACTTATATGTGACCTCATTTATTCATTTCAATATTTTGTAGGGACCCAGGTATCTAGGTTGGAGTTTCCTACATTTGTCAGGAAATTTGAAATCCCTTGAGGATAACCAGACCCGATCTCCTGAGTGGTAGGTTAGTGTCTCCTGATGATGCCTATCCGCATGGACCTTGTAGTGGTGGAGAAATTTTTAAATTTGCTGATGGGTCCTGTTCATTTCTTTTCATCCATTCAGCCACTGCTGGAATATCAGTAAGGCTCGCCGTCCAGGGTACCAGGGTAGGTTGATAACCCAAGTAACATTCAAAAGGGGTTAATCCGGTGATGGAGCTACCTAACGAATTCTGTGCTATTTCTGCCAAAAGTAGGAATCGACTCCAGTCTGATGGATTTTCCTGACAGTAAATTCTCAAAAACTTCCCTAATTCCTGGTTAACACGTTTGCACTGACTGTTGGATTGTGGATGATAGCCTGACATTAAACTAACATTGATGCCTAGACGCTCGAGTAGGGTGGACCACGTTTGAGGTGAACCGAGGTCCTCGATCTGACACTATATCTTCTGGAATTCCAAAACTTGTAAATACGTGATTAAAAAGTGCCTCTGTGGTCTGAAATGCTGTGGGTAAGTTCCCAAATGGAATAAATCAGATCCCACGTGAAAACCTGTCGACAACTGTTAAAATACAAGTGTATGAGTGTGGGGGGGAGATCTGTAACGAAGTCTATCGCAAGGTGTGACCAGGCATGAGTGGGAACAGGAAGGGGAACTAGTTTCCCCCGCAGATATGGTTTTAGGTGGCTTACATTGTGCGCACGTGGTGCAAGAGGCAATAAATTGATGGACATCGAGCCATATTCTCCCACCAGTATCGTCTAGCCAGCAATTGGAAAGTACGCGTTTCCCTGGGATAACCTGCTACTAGTGATATGTGAGCCCAGGTGATGAGACAATCTCTGCATGCTAACAGCACATATTGTTTATTAGTCGAACACTGTGATGGGATAGTAACTCCTAATTCTCTATCGATCTTCTCGTCTATCTCCCATCTTATGGAAGACAGTTGACACTCAAGCAAAATGTGCTGGTTCTTTTTCTCTAGGTTCACTAGGGGAATGGTATCTTCTGGATAAGGCATCCACCTTTGTGTTGCGAGTACTGGGTACGTACGTGATGGAGAACCGAAACCTGGAGAAAAATAGTGCCCATCGAGCCTGTCTAGGATTCAGCTGTTTAGCGCTTCGCAGATACTCTAAATTCCAGTGATCAGTTAAAACCTGAATGTCACGTTGAAGAGAATAAGCAGACGTGCGCAGGCACAAATGCGACAAACTCCATTTATTGCAAGGGGTGTTCCTAAGTTGTGGTCACAAAGCAGGCGAGGTTCGGGTCCAGTAAACAACTCAGTGCAGGCAGACAAACAGTAAAGGGTGAGATTAATTCAGTGGTCAAGTACAGGCAAAGGTCGGTAACAAATAAGACTGGGAAGATGACTGCTTGGTACGCACACATGAACCATGGGGCAATACTTTGCAATAGTCTGTTGGCAAGCGCCGATCTAAATAGGTTGTGCCTAAGAGGATGCAGGTGCAGGTGATCAGGAATCAGGAGAGGCGGAGTATGGAGCCGGGGGCGTGACACTGAAAAGGATAGTTAGCTCCTTCCAACCAATGACACCATTCTTCAAGCGCCAACTTAATAGCTAGAAGCTCGCAGTCTCCTATGCCGTAATTTTTTTCTGCTGGAGTGAGTTTATGGGAATAAAAGGCTATCGGGTGTAATTTCAGGGGATTCCCTATCCTTTGAGAAAGTACAGTGCCTACTCCCATGTTTGAGGCATCGACTTCCACCACGAATGGTTTTGACGGATCGGGGTGTTTAAATACGGGGGCCATGGTAAAGGTTTGTTTGAGTGTCTTAAATGCCTGATCTGCCTGGGGATTCCAAGTTAGGGGTTTGGATTTCATCTTATCCTTAAGTAACACAGTGAGAGGAGCAGTTATACTACTAAAGTTCCTGATGAATCGCCTATAAAAATTTGCGAACCCTAGAAAACACTAACTCCCTAACATTTTGTGGTGTAAGCCACTCCTGTATCGCTTTGACTTTAGTATTGTCCATTTCTATCCCATCAGCACTAATAATATACCCTAAAAAGGAACCCTGCCGTGAGTGGAATTCACATTTCTCTCCTTTAACATATAATTGATTCTCCAATAGTCTAGAAAGAACCCTACGTACCTGGAAACATGCAATTTCCAGTCGGGAGAATATACCAGGATGTTGTTGAGGTAGACTATGATGAATCGTCCCATCATGTCGTGAAGCATATCATTAATGAAAGACTGAACTACAGATGGGGCATTACAAAGACCAAAAGGCATCACCAGATATTCATAGTGACCATTAGGAGTGACAAAAGTTGTTTTCCACTCGTCTCCTTCCCTTATACGGACTAGGCTGTAGGCACTTCTTAAATAGAGGTTGGTAAAATACTTAGCTCCATGAAGCTGTTCTAGGGCCGCCGGTACCAAAGGCGAGGGATAAGGGAATTTTCAGGTAATCTATACGTGGTCTAAGCCCTCCATCCTTATTCTTAACAAAGAAAAAACTTGATGCAACCGGTGATGTGAACGGATGAATAAACCCCTGGGCTGAGGATTCTTTAATATGAAAGAGTCCATCGCCTTCAATTTGGCTTGAGTCAAGGAAAAAATTTTAGCCTTAGCGAGAAGCACGCTTTCTATGAGGTGAATTGCACAATCATATGGATGGTGAGGAGGCAGCTTGGTAGTGTTATGTTTGTTAAACACCTCTCTCAAGTTGGCATATTTGCGGGGAATTACTAAGGGTCCGGAGTCGGGACTTCCTACGGATGTGGAACATGACAATACGGGTGGATACCGAATACAGTTCTGGAAACAATATGAGGACCAAGAAATAATATTTAACATGGACCAAGAAATATGCAGTTCATGTGCTTGTAACCATGGTAGCCCAAGCACTACTTGATAAACAGTATGTTTTACTACAAAGAAGGATATTATTTCAAAGTGTAGTGCACCGGAGTCCATTCGTATGGGATCAATGGATCAGTGGATATGCAACCCTCACCGATGGGTCTTCCATCTGGGGCTGACAGCTGTATGGGTACACAAAGGTCTCTAGTCATGAGTCCCAACTGCCGAGCTAGTTGCATGTGAATGAAATTTCCCTCGGACCCGGAGTCGACTAGTGCTGGGATTTTGACAGGGCTAGGGCAGCGAAAGGTAACTGGGATTGTGAAGGACTTAGAGACCAGGCTCCTTCCCCTGTTGGGTAGACTCACCGCCTTCCGTCACTCCGCATCGTGGGCTGTGTTGCATTTTCACCCGGCCTGTACGGGAGCACCAGAGATGATCAGATTTTCCACAATACAAGCATAGATTATTGTGTAGTCGATGTCGTCTTTCTTCTCGTGATAAACAGGTGGATTCAAACTCCATAGATTCACTTGTGTGAGCACAGGGATCTATGGTTCTCAGGCTCTTCCTGTCACTTCGTGTTTCCTAACGACTCCCTAATATATGAGTCCATGGCTTTAAGCTCTGCCTGAGTCAGGGAATAAATCTTGGCTTTTGGAAAGAAAGGTCCTTCCACTAAATCTATGGCGCAGTTGTACAGACGGTGAGGAGCCAGTGTTGTAGAGTTTTGTTTATTGAACACTTCTCTTAAATCGGCGTACTCGGGTGGAATTGCTATAAAATCTGAGTCGGGATTTTCGATGGAAGTAGCGTGTACTGAGATCAGCGGACTTTGCATACAGTGCTGGGAACAGAAAGGGAGACCAGGACAAGATAAAGAGTAGCCCAAGAAATATGAGGGTCGTGTTTTTGCAACCAGGGTAGTCCTAAAACGACTAAATAACTAGCCTGATTCGTGAAAAAGGATATGGACTCAGAGTGCAGGGCGCTGGCAGCCATTCGCACGGGTTCATTAATTTCCGTCACGAGACCCTTGCCGATGGGTCTCCCGTTGAGGGCGGCCAACTATATGGGAACATGGAGTTTACGGGTCCTAAAACCCAGCTGCCACAGCAGTTCCAAGTGCATAAAGTTTCCTTCGGCCCTGGAATCGACTAATACTGGGAAAGACACTGGATCCAGACAATACAAGTGTCTACATAATACATACACTCCATACTAGGCTGGAGTGAACTTGGGCGGAGGAGGCATTCCCCGGGGACATTTGGCTTCTCCAGGCGAGTGTAGTAGTGGAGTCGACAAGATCTTTCTCAGGTCTTCCGTCACTTGCTTCAGCTGCAATTGTTGTTCACTCTGTTGGGTAGCAATGTCTGTCTTTCTTTGCATAATTTCTCTGAAGAGTCGTTCGTGTTGATGCAAAGTGGGTACCAGGTCGGCATTTGGGATATCCGGGGGCTCCATGCCTGCCGTCTGCTGGGTGGCAAAGTATTCTGTAATATTGGAGTGAGGGTGCAGACGCAAGATGTCGGAAGATGTGTATTAGTAAAGAGATATTGCAAGCTCGTGGTCAAGAAACAGACGGGGGTTGAAACCAAAAGTCAGTGCAGCACAAGAAAGGTATGCTCAGTAACAACATGGGCAATACTTCACACTGGCTGCTGGGGGACTCTGGTATTTATACCTGCATGGGAAACAAGGGACAGGTGCGAATGATGAGTCCTCTGGAAGGGTGAGGTCCAGAACATGGGCGTGACGGTTGATTACAGAGCAATTACTTTGGCAAAGTCTGGACAACAATTCCCCATTGCTTATGCCCTCATTAGGGTGATAGAAAACTGCTCTCAATTCTGGTTCAAACCAATAGTAAGAAGATATTTAGATTCATGGCCAACGGGAGACAACAAAGGAGATTTACGTCAGGTCGGAGCTGATCGGGTTGTGGTTGAAGTGCAGAGCACATTGTAACAGAAAGCCTTTACACGCTGCAGAGGTTCCCTTGAACTTATCGGGTTTCCTCACAGAATAGGCTGCTTCAGAGGAACTAGTTTGGAAAAAAACCTTCTCGGCAGCTCTTGGGTCACCAGGTAAGCGCATTCGTTGTACCGTCAGCCGTCTCATGTTCTCGGCTATCTGTCTCATTTGCCCCAGGTGTTCACTTTGCTGCAGTGTGAGAGCCATCATCGATTGTAGAAGTCCTTTGAGCAATTGTTGATGTTGCTTCGCTGGGTCCGTGACCACGGTTCCCAGTAGATCCATATCTGCCATCTGCTTGATGGCAAAGTATTCTGTCATGTTGCAGTAAAGACACAAATACGTGCAGATGCAAAACGAAAATCTCAATTTAATAAGGGTTATTCCAAAGTCGTAGTTGGCGTAGATCCAAACCAGAAATCAGTCCAAGAAAGGCGATGTAACAAACAAAGGTTAAACATAAATGATATCGGTAATCCAAAACCAGAGTAGCAGTCAAAGAAACTGCTCAGTATGCACACAAAGACCATGGCAATACTTCACAAGGATTTAGCGGGAGACACAGGTATATATCCCGGCGAAGGGAACTAGGAACAGGTGCATGAGGTTAACCATCATGAGAGGCATGGTCCAGGACAGGGGGCGTAACAACATTAAAACCTCAATCTGAACGCTGAAAGAGGTGCAGACAGGGAGAATGTGAGCACATATAGAAAACCAGTGACTGTCACTGAAAGACCAGTGAAGGTCAAGTCCAGTCATCCTCGACGCACCATCAACAAAAACCAGCATCTCTAACACTGTATATAACGTATCAATCCCAGGTGTGGAACTGACCACACAAATGAGCTGTTTACCCACCAGTCACAGGTTACTGGTTTCTGCTAACAGTGGTGGAAACTGGGATCCAGATGGGTGGTGTGTGACCCCCCCCATCAGTTCAGTGTGCAGCTGCCCAGCAAGTATCTGTCTCACAGCTACAGTCATTATAATGAGTGTCTCACCTGTGTTTCCCTCGGCGTGTCCTTCTCCACAGTCTGTGTCTGTGTCTCCTCCTTCTGTCACACAAACACGTGTCAGACCACCATCACACAACAGAAGAAGAGCAGAAGAACAAAACACTCACCTCTTTACACACATAAAGATCCCCAGAGCTGCAGCCAAAATAAATAAAAAAAACTCTGACAGCAACTACAACTGTTGCCATTTTCAACTTTGCTGAGAGGAAACACAGAAGAGGAACATTAAAATGAGCACAAAAGTCATTCAGAAAAATCAAAACTGACCTCCTTTGCAAAATGAGTAAAATATGTTGCAAAAGATCTGCTCATGAAGAGAAATCTCATGAAATTAACTCTTCATTACTGTTGACTTAAAGGGAAAATAAAATTTGTTTCTCCAGAAGCTGAAAGACAACAACTCTACATCTTCTCAACACATTTAAAACCACGTTTGCTGTCACTCTGTGATGTGAACATTCAAGTAAAGGGCTTCTGA
This sequence comes from Arapaima gigas, assembly GCA_900497675.1. NCBI lineage: Eukaryota > Metazoa > Chordata > Actinopteri > Osteoglossiformes > Osteoglossidae > Arapaima > Arapaima gigas. Next base: position 30,020 of record UFQX01001404.1, on the reverse strand, counting down.
AGATGCAAATACTGTCCAAACATTGATTTATGTTTTATACTCTTCACTGTTCTGACTTCTGAAATTCCTGTCTGTTTCTGAGGGGAAATGAGCTGTGCTTCTTCTGGCTGCCAAAACACACACAGAAGATACAGGAATACAGTAGAAATGAAGAACCTTCAGTTTCCACCCTTCTAAAGTAATTATGAAAAATCCAAAGCGTTTAATGCGAAGCTGTGGTCAGGAAGCATTTTTGTTTGTGGAATTTTAATTTCTGTGCAGTTTAGAACTTAATAAAACAATAAGTGTTTCGCTGTGATGTGGTGGAGTCCAGTCACTGTTGTCTCCACCCTCAAGCCCTGTTTCCAGGTCAGGCTGCAGAACCAGCTACACTGCAGAGGTCAAGCGGTTTATGATAATGGGTGGATGTTACTAAGTTGAAGATCCACTGTGAAAACTAAACTGGAGCTTCATGAATCTAATATTCTAAAATGTGTATGAATTTCAGCTGATCCATATGGGACATTTCTCTGTATTCAAACACCGATCTGATCTTCTCACAGTGAACATCCACATGGAACTCACCAGCTCCAGACTCTCCATCTCCTGCCAGGAAAGAATATTGTTACTGTATTGAAACCTGATATTTTTCCACAACACTGTCAATCTGATCAGTAACTATTAATATTTATAATAATGATAATTAATAAACATTATACTCACCTCCCACCTCCAGACTGAAGCCCACAGACACAGTGGGTTCCTGGTCTTTTAAAGCACAGGAGTATTTTCCAGAGTCACTGAGAGACACAGAATGGAGGTGCAGTGTGGACCCTGTTTCTGGGAGGAGCTGGTTGTTCTTATACCAGATGATCTCTGACTGGATGACAGAGCAACTCTCTGTGTCACAGGTCAGATTCACAGAATCTCCTTCTCTCACTGTTCCATTCCTTACTGGTGGTATCACCTTCACCTTCAATTCTGTATGAAAATTAAACTGACATTATGTCGTCTTACAGCCTGATGATGGTGTTTTCTTACAGTAAATCCTGATGTATAAAACCATACAACTGAAAGAGTGTTTATTTACTTTCTTTTCCACATCACTGTACCTACAGCTGCTGGTGTGACGTGTTCAGGCAAAACCTGTGGTGTCCGACTGAGTGACGGTACTTTTACAATCATTTCTGTCTGTCTGTATCTCTCTGTTAGTGATGTGCTCTGTACTTCACTGTCACTTGCGCACGTTGGAGAAAAACTGTTGAGAACATAAACATCAGCAACCATGGGGGTAGGAGGCAGCAGCGGGGCTTTTCAGAAGGGCACACAACCCCACCCTCCACCCCACCCCTCTCTCATGGAGGACACTGTCCACACGTCTGTGCAAGACCCACGGTGGGAGTGTTTAAGACAAGTTACAAGTAGAAAGCAGTTCACACTTACAGCAGATCTTCCTGTTCACTGTCTGTCAGGCCATTCGGTGCCACTTTGTACAGCGACTTTAATTCTATGTTGGTCACCATTTGTGAAAAATAAATATTACGCTTCTCAACAAAACTTACTGGAACTTTCATGAGTGGGGAACCAACTGCACTGTCAGCCATTTTAATATAAGAACAACAAGGTAAAAGTTTAAATATAACAAAGGAACAACAATACGACAAAACACAATGCAAGATGGAGCCAATCTGAAGTTACTATATGGTTTCACGATCAGATTGCAGAAGAAAAACAAAACTTCAATCTATAATCTGTTTTTTAAGCCTTTATCTTTTCAAATGGCTGCAAGCCCTGGCAGTTAGTGGATGTTGGCCGACTCCTACCTGCCAAATATTCATCCCTTCTACTCAATCGGCGTCACAGGGGTGTAGCTGAAGCACAGAGTAACTCCAGGTGTCAGTTTTTCGCCACAGTCACTCACTGACCACGAGTCAGTCATCAGTTTCCGAAACGCAGCGGGCGTACAAAGTCTTATTGAAATTGCAGGTTTGTTGATGTAATGCTAGAAATCAGCTTAAATCATGTCGGACACCTGCCCCCCTTTAATCTACCCCTGCAGCCAACAAAATTCAAGAGAAAAACACAGATAATTACTTAAATAAATAATTGAAACTAAAAAGCCCACGACACCCTACTGTTTCGAGCAGTTCATCAGACACCAACGTCGACTCAGGGTGCCGGAATTATGCAGCAATGTCTTTAATGGCTAGAAAAGTTAACAACCGCGCTGTGTAGCCACTGACCGTGTGACCCGAAGAACGTGGTCACAGTTCAACTCATCCCCGTTACCTTGGTTACAGGCGGAGGGGGGGGCAGAGGTATCCAGGCAATGCAGCAAGTGATGGCAATTACACTGACATCACTCACATTACCTCATGTGGGATGGAGTTGCACACATCAGGTAGAGTGGGGAAAAAATTGTTAAAAGGCACTGCAGAAAACATCCGGCTGTCCTGCAGTATCTCGGATCGCTGAGCCTTTTGTTCTGCTGAGTCTGATTGATGCAAGACTGGGAGCTGGGGTTGAGCGACAAGAATTAATTTTAAACTTACTTGTGGGTTCTTACAGCGTGCAGGAGACATATTTCGATTCTGTAAAACAACAGAGGCCTTTCACCGTGTCACGTCTGCATCACACAGCTGGAGCTGTACACTGGCTGAGGGGGGCGGCCAAAATATAGCAAACGTGTCATCGCTAATTCTCCTTTCCTTTAGAAGACCACACTCCATTTCCTACAGAATTCACTGAGCAGCATGAGCTTCTGCAGGGGGTTTATTTGAACAACTGCATGGGTCATAATGTGGGGAAATGCTGCAAATTCTCACCCAAAATGCATTGTAAGTTGAATAAAAAATGAAAGTGGTAGCTAGTGTAACTGGCCGTAAATCGCTTTATGCCGTACGAGACCTTTCTTCAAAAAAATATCGAATCAACTCTCAGTTTATATATTTTTCACCCCCTTATAAATGTGAGCGCTGATCTTTGTTTTTTTGATTCCGGGTATATTAATAAACACGCTGTTAGTTTAAGTCTTAATTAACCTTTTAGTTCCCCTTTTCACATGGCCTACGCCAAAGTCGGCTCATTTTCAACAGTCCGCACCCCAGCACCAGACCGAAAGGCCAGGCCATCTGAGGCGAACCCCACTATTCTACTTTCATGCTGTACTTTTTCTGAACTTCAGTGCATATTGAACATGTGCTGTTTGCTGTTCAAAGACATCAGTCAGAATGAAATCAGGTTATCAGGTTATCTCTCGCGCTCTCTCTCTCTCTCTGTTGCTCTCTCACACACTCACATTGCAGTTACTGTCTGTTTTTCACAGTGGATAAGAGGAACCAGCATAAACACTTAACCTTAAGTCTAAAAAAAAATCCGCCATACAACTGTTAACAACTAATTTCATTATCTGTTTTCTTTCACAAAAGCGCTGCCCCCCCCTCCCCCAACCTCCATAACGTGCAGTTAATAAAAGTTTGTGGCTGTCTTTTGCTTGTTCATGAATTCTTCTGTGTTTCTCTGTGGAAGCAAAGATTTCAGCCTGTTATGGTGGTTATTAAAAACAATCTACATCTCAAAACCTACAGGACCTGATCAATCAGTACAGCACCAAGACGACTACACTCCTCCACCTCTTTCTGCTTTTGTGGTCCCACTCACCTGCTGCCTTTTATCTTCATGTCTGCCGTCTTGTGGTTCTTTATGTAGCTGCTTGAACATGTGCTCTATGACAACAACATTTTCTTCACTCTTCCTTGGGCTGAAATCTGCTGTGGAGTGAAGCAGTCTGCATTTCTGCTTTCCACCATTAGAGGTCAGCAAAACGCACTCAGACACAATGAAAACCTTTTGAGTCTTTGATGTTTACAAGAGCATTCGACCTAAAAGTTTTAAAAATCGACAAATAAATACCATGCAGTGTATTGTAAAAATACTGGAAGTATCATAATAAACGGTGTTGTATACACTTACGATACACAGAACATTTTTAAGGCAGACACAGCGACACATGCGAACGAAATCTGAATGCATCTCTAGAAAAATATAAAAAACAAATGCACTTATAAAAGGGTCTGATGTTTGATTTTTTTACATTTGCTATGTAGTTTTTAGGTTTTTTTGGGGGGGGGGGTGATGGTTTAGAGATACCTTAGAGATACTGTAAATAGTTGTTTAATTCAATGTGACTCTTTGGGAGACTGACCTTGGTTTGTTTGTAAGTACAGAAGAAGGTCTTCCCCTCATTACCTAGTAGGACCATAAGGGGGATATGTTAAGAAATTGTTATTTTTATCATATATTGGAGGCTGTATAAGCTTTATGTTGTGTTAAATATAATAATTTTTACACAAACATCATTTTCTTTATTATGGCAAGTTCTGAATAGTTGAGGGAGCTGAGTGTTTGTAGCAAAGTAAAGGATGGGAAAGGTTTAATGATGTTCCTTGAATGACATATGTTTTAAAGATGATCATTGTGGATTTAATTTAATTTTTTTTTGTTTAGTAAAATTAGGGTGGTAAAGTAGTAAAATATCCTCTTCCTGAAATATCCTGCCCCTGAACAGTAACAGATTATAAGAGTTAGAAGTGCTTCACATTAAAACGTGACTGTTTTAAACCAACCACAAGATGGGTCCAATTCATTATCTAAACATGTGACTAGGAAAAAATACTGAATAAATTATTAGAAAACTTGCAAGAGCCTCAACCTTCTTCCCACCTTGTTTCTGGAGTCTTCCTAACTCCGTCGTTACGACTAGTGGCAGAAAACGGAATTGCAAACAGAACAGTAACAAAAATGCAGGTAATGGGCAAAATTTCCACCGCGTGCCAAAGGGCCAGTCATGTGAATTTTGTTTATGAGTCTCTGTTTTGGGTACGTTCTTTTCTGGAAATCTACTGTAATGTGTTTCCACTTAAATCCCATCAATACAAAACACAACCAAATACCAGAAGCAACACATCTTTTTCTTTTTTTGTTAGTCTTGCAAACAGCACCGGTTCACAGCAGCCTTCAGACACAGACACACAGCAAGAGCTGAAGGTAAAAAGTTACAGTTTTACACAGGTATGACTACATGCTATTATGTAACAAATTCCAGAAAACAGCACAAACATTCCAGAGGTTGAATTGTCATCCAGATTCTGTTAATTCTTCAGGCTGCAGAAAAATAAACACTTTAATCAGCCCCATATTTACTGATGGAACTTTGGATGTGTAACTTTACGTGTGTCAAAGCACTGAAATACGTTTTCTTTCAGTGTAATCAGACTACATGCCATAATTTCATCATCAAATGAATCTGTCTTGTGTTTCATGAAGAATGGTAGAGTCACTGAGACGGAAATCTCAGAGAGGTATCTTCACATTGTTTGCTGTTGACTACAGAGAAGCTGTATTTTTTCCAACACAGTTTTTTCATGGCCGAAAGTTCCAGAAATGTCCTTGGGTTTACATAAAGCCCTAACTTCCCGAGTTTCAGTTCCAGTAGTACTACAATGCATCTACACCTTTACAAGTGTCTGTCATGGTCCATCACCAGCAGCTGCTTACTGAGCAACTGTTAACAAAAGCATCTAGCGACACTTAACATATTTCATTGCTAATAAAATAATCTGTTAATAACTCACAAAACTCTTGCCAGACATTACGAGGATGTGCATCATACAGTTAAATGTTGAAATAAAACTTTTTTACTAGTTTGTTCCAAACCAAATGGCCTGAGCAGTAACCTGCTTTTGAATCTAAAATCATGATGATGCTCCAATAACAGCGGAATTGATAACCTCACGTGCAGAAACCGAGCAGGAATCTGCACGTGTTTTCCTCTGCCCTCGACGTGCCGACTGAGTTCAGGCAGCGACTTTCTTAAACACTTGCAGATCTAACCAGTATGGATACATACATCCAGTTTTATACCTAGAAATAATTTTCTATCCACTTTCGTTTTCATCTCAAGAACGAGAGCATCTCTTATACTCGTCCTTGTTATACTTTCACGTTCATGTGGCTGGTTGCACTCTTCCCCTCCTGAGAGAACTGAATGAGGAGAAAAATAAAACTCAAATGAAATGCTAATATTTTCCCGTGCTATTCAACAGTTACCAGAATCAATACTGACCTTCACCAGGGATCTGCTGTTTACATGATAACATGAATAAATGTTCTGAGTCAGAGGCTCACTTCTGGTGGGTCTCACTGCACTGCACATCCCCTAAGACAAGAAAAATGAGACAATTAGAAAGTGGCCTTTAATGCTGTTAACAGCTGTAAAAGCAAAACTTACTCCAATAGTGTCATAGTCTGGTGAGATGTTCCTTAGATCCAGAGATTCATAGGTGTCACTGTGAGGGTCTGTACATGTTCTCTGTGGAGATGGAAGGAGATGCTGTCAATGTGCATAAACTCTCTGGAGAGACTGATTGTAGCTACTGAAGCTTCTCTTTGACTTTATTGCAGGTGACGTCTCATTAAAGGGAAACATCCACCAGATGAGGCCTATTCGGCAATAAAGATCTAGACCCTGGGGGGCAGCGGGTGAGGAGTGACTGCAATGTTCTGTCTGGTGAGGTTTTGAGGTTTGTATGTCATCCGTCACCGTTTTTGACATTCTAGTGGAAAAATGCAATAAAGTATTCCAGCCAATCTTGCTCTCCTTCTCTTGGTCACCTTCTGAACCACACGCTCCTCAGTATGAAAATTAGGAAATGTAAAAATTGTCACTTAGTTGTGATAAACAGTCTTACCTGTGAACCAGCTCCATTGTCATCTTCTGTACTGTGTGACTTTGTGTTTCTCCTGGAAAGAAGAAAATCAGTCAGACCTAAAGTAAGACCACTGTACTATAGTAAAGCACTGAATTAACCTCAGTGAGATGATGAACTGATGCTGCAGCAAGTTGGAAGCAGCGTAGTGGATGAAGCTACCGTCTTCTGACTGGAGAATCCAAGTCTGGATCCCACCTCTGACACTCAAGGAAAAATGACTCACCTCTCGAAGCAAATAAACAACCCAAGGCTCACAAACAAAGTAATGAAAATAGTCCCCACAACAGCTGCAACCAAAAGAGTGATAATCTTCTGACAGTGGTCGTCCTGCTGGAAAAGCTTGTGCTCATTCCCTGTGTGACAACAGCATTTTCATGTTGAATCATTACATTTTTTTCAAACTGCTGTGCAAATGAATAACAATTGCTGACATAAATTGTTGTACTCACCTTCAAGCTCAAGACAGTAGGGTAAAGAGAGAGTATTCCTGTGGTCTTTTAAAGCACAGGAGCATTTTCCAGAGTCACTGAGAGACACAGGATGGAGGTGCAGTGTGGACTGTGTTTCTGGGAGGAGCTGGTTGTTCTTGTACCAAATGATCTCTGACTGGCTGAGAGAACAGCTCTCTGCGCCACAGGTCAGATTCACAGAATCTCCTTCTCTTATTGTTCCTTTTTCTACAGATGGTCTCATGACAACCCTCAGCCCTAAAAAAGTTAAATTTGAATGTCTCACAATTAGCATCGATAATGATATCAGTGTCACACAAAAAACTTGAGTTGAAATGTTTGAGGCAGAGAGGAACAAACACTACAGGCGATGCTGTTGCAGAACTTAAAGCATGTGGGGGTCTTAAATGCGGCTGCCCACCTCTCCCATGCAAGGCAATATTAGACGAATTCTGAGAAAATCTAGAGCCGTAGACGTTGCAAAGAGTAGTGATGCCGTCTCCCAGCCTCTGGGCCGTTGGGCTGTAGGTTTAAATTTAGTTCAGTTTGTGAGGAGATTGCTTGCCCTCTAAGTGTCTTCAAAAGCTTCTTTCAGGAGCTCCTGTTTCCTCCCACCATCCAAAGACATGTGTTTCGTGTTAACTGGTCACTATAAATTCTCTTCCCAGGTCTTTCAGGTTAGTGTACAATTTCTCTTTGTACAAAAAATGCAGTGTGTAGAAAGCTAAAAGCAAGACAAACTAGTGGGATCTACTAGGGAGTGGAGAAGACCGAAAATTGGACTAGAGATATAACAAGGTTCTTCACGGATCACAGTGCCATGGAGGTAGTTAGTTATTCATAAAATGTCCACAAAACATAATCCGCCAAATGTCTTTAAATGACACTCATTCCAGTGCTGCGGATATCAAGAAATTAGCAAAGACTTACCAGGAACTTGAAGAGTCACTCCATGTTTTCTATACCATTTGTCTTTATTGGTGATAAATCTGAATTTATATAATCCAGCATCTGTGTGTCTGACGTTCTTTATCTTCAGACTGCAGATCTTCTCTTTATCCCCCAAACACTCTGCTCTGTCTCTGTACTCTGAACTAACATTTATATTTCCACTGTGACACACATACTGGGTGTCGATACAGTCATCGTGATTATAACACCACATTGTTTCTGTCACTCTGTGTCCCTCTGGATGATCATATGTACAGTTAATGTCCACAGTAGATCCTCTCACTGCACAGACTGGTTTCTCTGGATACCGTACACCCCACTGACCCCCCAGGGCCCCTGGAAGACATTAATGACACTACATGTTGATACAGTACAGCAGAGACCACTGTGGTACATCAGCTGAAGTCATGTTGACCAGGTGACTGTTCACGCTACTGGAAACACAAATATGATTTTATGCAAAATGCAATTCTGCATATTTAATACAGCTGGATGTTTCCTTTCAGCAGCTCAGATTACATTTTCTTGCTTCATCACACCAGGATGATCCTGAGGTTACAGAATNTGATTTTATGCAAAATACAGTTTTGCTTATTTAATACAGCTGGATGTTTCCTTTCAGCAGCTCAGATTACATTTTCTTGCTTCATCACACCAGGATGATCCTGAGGTTACAGAATGATATTCTACAGCAATGTCCTTCATTAACAGGTTACAGCAAAAACAACTCATTCAGTCCTCAATCGTTTCACAGAAGTCAAGGGAAAAACTTGCTACGTCACGTTTCACTGCAACAGTTTTTCATTTGCTCTCAAATTTGCTGTAATGTATTTACCAGGCAGGATGACCAGAGTCAGAGCACAGAAGTTCAGCATCTCTCCAGCGTCCATCTCTGCTGCTCTCTGCTCCTCTCTGTTCTTTCTTATTTGGAGATTGCAGAACTTATATTCTCATTCTGAGAACTGAGTTTTTCACGCTGTTGCCAGCAAGTTTCAGGGCTCTTGATGTATCTGATTAAAAAGATTAAAATAAGTCTAATATGTAAACATTGCTTCTGCTTTCACACCTCACACAAACTCTCTCTCGCTAAAAGAATTCACTTGTCCAAGTATGAGTTGCAGCGGTCCAGTTCCGGAAGAAGAAGAGACACAACTGTTACGTTCTTCTTACTGAAGATGCATGTTGTTTATTGTTTAGCAGCACAAATGTTTAAAAAATGAGTGTATCAGAGGAACATTGTCAACTGATCATGTGTCTGGCACTTGTTCTATCATATGTTGCTTATATTCTATGAAGTCTGTGCAGCTCATGAAGTTATAGTAAATGTTTCATTGTCCCAGCTCAACAGAGTGACAGCAGGACTCAAACCTAAAGCACAGCAGCTCTGGTGGAACTTGTCTATCCATTGATATACCGAGGTGTCCATCACTGCTGAGCTGTCTGAGTTACATTTAGTACAGAATGCAGTTGCTAGAACTGTCACTTGAACCAAGAACTGTGACCATATAATGCCGTTCTTGAAGTCTATTCACTGGCTTCTTGTTAAACTGAGAATAGAAAATCTTACTGTTGACTCATAAGACAGTGCATGAGATCATTGGTTTTTACGTTCCAGAGAGTTGCCTTTAATCATCAGATGCTGGTTTTGTTAAAGTTCCTCTGATAAATAATATTACAGTGGGAGGATGTGCCTTTAGCTATAGAGCACCAAAGCTGCCTGGAATAGTCTGCCAGAAGTTGTAAGGAATGGCCCTTCTGTCTCAGCCTCTAAACCCAGACTTAAATCTCTTTTCATTCTCATAGCTGACATAAGTAATGTCTCTTTAGCGTTAGATGCTAATCCCTCTCTTGTTCTGTTTAGGTCTCTTTGTTTCACAAACGTAGATTGTTGACCCCTCTGATGAGGCCACATGAGACCAGTGGTGAGACCAGCACCTTGTGCTGCTGGAGACACAGGACCTCCTGCCATGAGGGATGAGATCAGTGTACCTGCACCTTGACATCAATTTCTCAACTTGTTTAGCTTCTAACAGTGTAGTCTTCCTTAGCTGCTACTACTAGCCCGGAGGTGGGGGGGTACACTCGCAGGCACATGGGCCCCACATTACCTCACATTTTTTGGTTGGGTTTTTTTTTGTTTTCCTCTCCTCAGTTGACAACAGGTACTTTTACCCAGTATAGTTCTTCTTATTAAATGTAGATCTAACTTCTTACCTGCCTGCTTAATTTATATCTCTTATATGTTTATTGTGGTTTTAATCTGTTGTTCAGCTCTCTGGGTCCCTGTGTGAGAAGAAGAGCTGTAGAAAAATAAATGAACCTAAAAAAGAGATGATTGTGCTCTGGAGTCTCTGTGAGACGGTAACGGAAATCTACACGTCTGTAAATGTGGTTTGCCCTCAGTAGAGGGCAGAGGAAGGTAATCACCAAAAAACATTATACATAGTTTAACATAGGGTGTTTATTCAAGAATTATGTCCAGAAAGGAGCCACAAGATGAAATGATCAAAAGGAAGTCAAACTTAAAGGACGTTCAATTAGAACACAAATTGTAAACAAAAACAATGAAGTAACTCCTCACTGCCCTGAATCACATTGCACTTCCCATGATGCAGTGAGCGCATCGTACGTCAGTCGTACCTTATAATATGTCTCCTGCCCTCAGGAGTGGACCCAGCTCAAACCCCCTCCCCAGCTCACATACCTGCACCTGGTCTCTATCAACAAGATAGAGATATAAAGAGCATCTCCACACGTTGTGCGAGAATCACTGCCACGTATGCAGCGCTATCTTCAGCATTTTCCATCCCATGTCTTCCTCATTCCTTCATCTGCATCCTGTCCCTCTGTCTCAGCCCAGTTTCTGAACGATTCGATAGCTTAATAATTCTGAGGAACTGAGCTGGAAAATAACAAGCTGGTGTACGATACTGTGACACGATACCTTGTCATTAACGTCACATCTTCTCCACTGTCTGATGGGTCTAGATAGTTTTGTATTGTCAGTGGGTGGGGTTGTCAACCACATCGCCTCCCCCCAACCTGAGAGACCTGGGTGGGCAATTTTGACTGAAATACTTATTGTTGGACTATTTCCTTAGGTTCGGGGGGGGTATGCAAATTCCACACAGACCCACATCCTAACAGCTCTGGGCACCATTTTCGTGTCCTGCTTGCACTTTTCTGACAGTGACAGCGGCGGCTATCAAGTCTGTGATAGGAAGTTCAGAACATAAAAAGAATTTGCTACGTTCAGCTCAACAGTATTGCCTTAGCTCCAGTTCCTGTGTAAAACAGTGTAAAATAGATATTTTACCAGGAAAACAGGTAAAAATACTTCACTAGGAAAAACTATTTCAAAATTACTTCCTCCAGCAACAACGTCATCACTTGTCATGCCCACCGTTCTGCCTACCGCCTCCCTCGGTTCCCTGATCGCCCGCACCTGGCTTCCCTCCGTATATATACCAGCGCAGCCCAGCAGACCAGTGCAAAGTATTGCCCATGTTTCCACAGAGCGTACCGAGCAACCTTCCTGACTGCCCAACTGGTTATCGACCCTCGCCTGACAGCCACCGACTTAGCCTTGCCCTCGGTTGTACACCTTTGTCTTTTGGATCTGACCCTTGCCTGTTTTTCGACTTCGACATCGGAACGTCCCTTTCAAATAAACCGCACTTGCCTACTTGCGCCTGTATTCGTCTGCTCCTTGTCACTGGCGTCACATCACTAGATGCAGAAGACAAAACACTTTTTAAAGATACAAAATGACTTAAGGGAAACAACACATCAGTGCCATAAAAAGAAAAAAAATGAACACTGGCCCTGTGGTGTCAAAAAAGCTCACTGAAGACAGCAACACACAACTGATGAAAAGTGCACCAGCACTGCGTGCAACTCGGCCAGGAAGCGCAGTGTTAACTTTCACTTCCCCAGGGCTGTGTAGCGCTGGGCTGTTATGCTATTTTTATACCCATGGAGGTCTACAGCTGACCTGAAGCATTTGGGGACACCAGGCTGAGCCTGGGAGGTGTTAAAGATGTCAGTGAAGATCTCCAGTGGATCACTAGCACCCTCCTTTAGCACACGGCTAGGGCTACCTTCTGGTCCTGTAGCTGTCTGTATGTTGACTCTCACTCCAGTCATCCTCACATCAGCTGGGCCTCACGAGGAGGTGCTGAGGGCCTCAAACCCAGCGTAAAAGTTGTCTGTCTCGTTTGACAGGAACACATTCCCACATCATTGACACCTGAAGGTCAGTGATGGTCTGTCTGGCAACATCCTCCTCAGGTTGCTATTCACGAAGTGCCTCTGGATCCTCAGGGTGTAGCTGCCTCAGCTTTGTCGATGCCCTTGTTTGAGATTGATCCTAGCTGCTTTCACCAAACAAGCTGAAGTTCCTGGTTTGGCTGGTTGGTGGACTTGATGGTTGCAGCCTCACCCATGCACTTGATGATGTAGCTAGTGACACATGATGTGTGTTCATCCAAGTTCAGGCGGTTCCCGTAAGCTGCAGCTGATCTGAACGTGGCCAGAACAGCCCTGCAGCACTTCAGTCACTCCATCTGCCCACGTTTTTATTTGCTTAGTGGTCAGTCTTGGTCTCCACAGAAGCGGCTTATAGAGAGGAGATGTCATCTGGCTGTCTCAGGTGAGGAGGGGTGTGACCCTGTACACCTCATAGCTTATAATTGTAATATATAGAGTATAAGGTAATATTATGATGAATCCTAATTGTAATATAATATTTAACATTATAATTAATCATAATTGCAAAATTACGTTAAACATCAAAAAATAAGATGGGGAAGAAAGGAACTGATGTTAACTGATGATAATGTAAAATACAGCTCATAAACATTCTTTCCAGAGTAGGAGAGGCGGATGTTATATCTTCTACTATCAGGAACATTTCCATTCGGATATATGACTGCAAATGGTCTGAACAGTTTTATCAGCCCCAGTTTTGCTGTTTTCTCTCGTTTTTCTCACTGTTGCCATTTAACGCTGGTCTGGCCAGTTGCTCCTTCTGCCATAGCAAAAAAAAAGAGAGAAATTTAGAAATAACGTAAAAAGAAATAATTTTGCATTTAACAGCGGCAGTGGCAAAACTCACGATTAATGTGTCGTAGTCCGGTGAGCGGCTGTTTAGATCTAGAGACACGTAAAGAGCCTCAGCTGAAGTTTGGAGTTCGGTGCTGCTGCTTCTGGCTGCAGTCGTCACCCCCTGACACAGTGGAAGTGACACAATAAACACAAGAAATGCTGAGGAGATATTTATTCAGAGATGTTCATCAGCAGACATGAATACAAGACCCACCGTGTCATCACGCAAGCTCCTCCAGACATCCAGAGCCATCTCACTGGCGTCTCTACCAGCTTCCTGTGGAGACACCATGTAGATACTGAACCTGTTTGGTGAAGAAACTCATATCCACTCACATTTCAGCTGCAAAAACAACTATTTTTATATAGAAAACATCACTTTTGTTTGTCATTTTTCAAATGTAGGCTGATGGTTGATGTTCGATGTTTCCACTGAGTTGTACTGTCTTTTTGGAGACCAGCATCTTATATTGGTTGCACAGGTGGGGAGGTAAGCAGGTAATTTGCACAGTTCCAGCATTTTAAATATAAATTTTCTCAAAAAAGTTCCTTGGAACTATTTTAACGGAATTATTCGACTTAGAACGTCAAAAAATAAAAGCTTCATAAATGTGTCATTCTTCAGAAATGCTCAGGTGCTGCTCTAAATGGCAGCATTTTAAATACAAAGTCATAAGGCAACATTTCATGTTCAAATGGTGCTTTGAAAATGTTAAATCAAACTTCCTACACGATGAGGTGCTTCTTCTGGCGGGGATGTGTTTTGGTAATAAACACCAGGTGTAACACAAATGTTGGGGAAAGAATTACAGACGACTTTATTACCTGCATTTCTCCATCTCTGTCACCTCCCCCTAGAGTGGCCCTCCTAGGAGACACACGACAGACACACCTTACAGATACTCTGCATGATGGCGTTTCGGTTCAGTCCTGCTTCCAGTAAACAAACAATGTCTTCAATGAGGGACACAACACTGACCTCTTGATGCAAAAGAAGAGCAGAAGAAGCACAGTAAGGGCAGAAAGAGTCCCTGCAATAAATAGAATCGATCAGTGATGATTTTGAAATGACGATCAACTGTAGAAGGACACGGACAGGTGGACAGGTTCAGGAATAATTCAGTCGTGCAGGATAAAATCTCCTGGGGTGAGTTGCTTTTTCACTGGACCTTCTGACTTCCGACCAGTGGTTTTCTCATCATAGGTGTCAACGAAGAAATGAGTTGAGTTATTTGGTGGACAATGACTGGGATGGCAGTGATCTTGGAAGGAAATTATGACCTTGGTGCCACTACAGTAACCCACACCAGTCTGAGGAATGTTATAAAAGTGTAAATAAATAAGATCTAGAACATGCTTAACATTTTAGAAGATAACATTTGTATAAAACAGACATTTATTTTTTCACTGCTAAAATTTTAAAGTTCTATTTTCGTTTCAGCCGGAAGGCCTGAAGTGGAAATATTTCATTTTATACAATAATGCTGATGAACTATAGAGAAGAGAAATGCAGTTTCATAAACGTGCCAAGTATTGATGATAATAAAAATTTCATCTCTTCCTAATACAGCAGAGATGACTGGCGGTAATAAATACAAAATGAGTTTCTCACACTGACCAGTCACTTGTTGCTTTTTCGTTCCTTTATCTTCTGTTTCTGGAGAAGTTATAATTTTGTTACCATATTGAAATATTTCTTTTTTCCCCACATGGTGCATGGAAATAATTACTGATTTAAAGTTGTATACTTACCTCCCACATCCAGACTGACATCCTCAGACACAGTGGGTTCATGACCTTTTAAACCACAGGAGTATTTTCCAGAGTCACTGAGAGACACAGGATGGAAGTTCAGTGTGGAGGTTGTTTCTGGGAGGAGCTGGTTGTTCTGATACCACATGATCTCTGACTGGATGAGAGAGCAGCTCTTAGCTTTTTTTGAGCCACAAGTGAGTTTAACAGAATCTCCTTCTCTTATTGTCCCACTTTGCCTGGAGGAGCTCATTGACACTCTTAGTTCTGTGCAGGAATGACATGAGAAGGAGCTGTTAACACACTGGAGCTTCTCCTCACAGAGCCAATTGCTTACAAACAACAGACATAAAGACATAGAAAATCTTATGAAGATGCTTCACTGCAGTTGTGTAAAGTCCTACATCTAATGGTGATATTAAAAAAGTCCTTAACAATAACACATGCAGCATTATACATTATACAGTACAATGATGGTGTTCCAGTCAGGAGAGGATCCTCAGTCACCTCAGTCCACAGTCAAATCCCCAGGTTTCCCACCTTCCCTGACGTGTCTCCAGCTCCGTCCCCTCCCAGCCCCCCACCTACGGCCCTTTTGTACACTTGTGTAAAATAGTCACGTGACACAAACATCACCAGAAGATGTCTTACCCGTGAGAACTAGTGTGACTCCATCTGTACCATCTTTACCATCTTTACCAGACCACTTGTTCTTATTAGTGATGAATCTGAATCTGTAAACTCCAGCATCTGTGTGTCTGATGTTCTTTATCTTCAGACTGCAGATCTTCTCTTTATCCTCCAAACACTCCGCTCTGTTGCTGTATTTTGAACTAACATTTATATTTCCACTGTGACACACATACTGGGTGTCCATACAGTCAATATCATTATGACACCACATTGTCTCTGTCACTCTGTGTCCCTTTGGATGATCATATGTACAGTTAATGTTCACAGTAGATCCTCTCACTGCACAGACTCGTTTCTCTGGATACCATACAGCCCACTGACCCCCCAGGGTCCCTGGAAGACATGAATGAGTCTGTATGGTAATACAGTACAGGGAACCACACTGGACTCAGTGAGACACTGAAAGCAGGTAAATGTGTGACATTAATAATTCAACATTATAAACATCACTGTGGAGTTTTACAGGGGTCAGCAGACAGCCTGATGGCTGAGGAGTTGTAGATGTTTGCTAACAGAAGCTTATTCAAGTCCCAGTATGGACCCTGCTGTTGTAGCCTGGATACAAGAGCATAAAATCAATAGCAAAAAAGTTCACTTGAACCAAACAAAAATAACAAATTAAGATTCATCAACAGAATGATAATTTTTTTCAGTGTTCAGTCTGATACTGCTACAGCTCAGTTTTGCTTACAGGAATCTGTTTAGCTGTTAGCTGAGAACAAGGGCAGTAATGGGTAGACCTAATGCTTCATAGTTCCTTTGCTGCGGGTTTTGCTGTGAAGTCAAATCTACCACATGGTATGTCTTCCATGGTGTGTGTGTGTGTGTGTGTGTGTTTGTCTTGTGACGGACCGGTGTCCCATGAGAAGAGTGCCTTGTCTCACACCTAATGTTTCTAACATAGACTGTCCACCATGACCCTGCGTAAGGGCTACTTATCAATAACGGACAGATACAGATGGAATCTATAAAACATTCTAATTGTTTTAAGTTATGAACTTTTCTAGTAAACAGTATTAAAAACAAGAAAACTTAACTAACCTAAACTTAAAACCAGAAACTGAACTTCCTCTGACATTATTTTTTCCTCCTATCCACGCGATAATGAATATCGTCTGATATCAGTGTGTTTACCATTTCATCATATCTTAACTAACACTGTAATATATTGTTGATGCTGCTGTTGTTCTTACCGGGCAGGATGAGCAGGGTCAGAACCCAGAAGTTCAGTGTCTCTCCAGCTCCCATCTCTGCTGCTCTCAGCTTCTCCTTATTCACCATTCACTTAGTGAGAAATGATGTCTGTCACTCTCACGCCCCCACACTTCCCAACTACCTAAAGAAGATGTCATATCCTTAAAGTATAAACCTTAGTTCTGCTTTTGTCTTCACATTTATATTTATTCACAGCAGACAACATTCTCCGACATCACGTACCACCCCTGAACACATGAACCTGTAGTTTGCGGCTTTTCTTCCACTCCCGCTCAGCCTGGCTGATGCTGCTCGGCCGTTTCAGTCCTGCTGACCTTTTCTCCACTTGCTGTTGGCTGCCGGCCGATCCAGCGCCTCATACCAAGCCTCCGTCCCACTTTGACACCAATGTAGCGAGTGCAGGTGTGGGCTCCGATGGAAAGAACGAGGATGGTCTCCATAACACAGCCTGCATGAACAAATTTTCATGTGAGGGGAACAAAAGCCTCATAAAATTAATCATAAAAAAGCCCACAGGACATCACAGTAGTGAAGGACTGCTCTCCTGATCTTTTCAAAACAGAATTAGGAATTTGAAGAAACATGGAGGCTCTCAAAGAAGCCCTAAGTGTTTGCCCTGGTTCAGTCTTTCAGTATTATTATCTTTTTTCTTGTTACAAAAGTCTGCTTTAAGCTTTGTCTTGTTTCACACGGTGACACGCAACACCCTGCTGGTTGTTTTAGCATGAAGCTGGACGCTGACGCTGGTGCAGTGCCCCGGAATACGTGCTAGTGCTGAAACCCGTGATGGTGTCATTTCCTCCGAATATAGGCTAGCACCATAGAGATTTGTGCTAACAAAATAAGACAAGGACTCACACGTCAAGATAGTTTAGTTGACCTTCATATGTGTAGGTCGAAACCTTATGTTCAATCCACACTTTTCAAGACACACAACGATTAATTCAAGTCAAGTAATAAGAAACATTCCCGCCAATTGGTTGTCCCATTCAGCTGCAACTGAGCATGTGCAACATAGAAACAAGCAGTACGTAAGGATGCCTATAACCATACATCACCTTCTGCCACTGATCATGAGTAAATAACACAGGAGTGACAGTCAGCATTGCAAATATTATACATAACAGAGAGGGAAGTTGAGTGGTTGTATCTGTTGAGTGTTTGTATGAAACAGAGATGTTGAAACTAAGTTGGCTAAACTGTTGGAATGAGTGTGTTCCTGAAAACTCTTAACTGTGGCAGATCTGTTCTGAGACAACGGACAGAGAAATCCAAGGCAGCTGGCGTGACCCCGTTTGTTCAGGGAGTGAGGAAATATGTGGGACTTATTTAGATGCTTTGTGTTGGTTTTGTCATTTTCCTCTGACTTACTGAAGTCTTTTTTGCTGGAAAAGCTGTTGTCTGGTGCCTCCCTCCTGCTCATGTGGTCATCGTACTATGCATAGTTCAATCCCTGAACTTATCTGCTCCAGAAGCGGTTGCTGGTACTAAGATATCACTATGCTAGTTCTCAGGAACACAGATGACTTAGTTAGAATTAGAGAAGAAAATGAGAGGAAGACCACTTTTAGCGCTGACACCACTTCCAGTATATGGCCATGCCTTTTGGTTTGGTTGCTGCACCCTCAGGATTTCAGGCGTTTGTCGATGAGTAGCTGCTAGCAAAATCTGTTGACAGTACTTTGATAACCGTATGTCTCCATCTGTAACTCTTTTTCTATTTTTGTGAAACTTGTGTTTTCTGACTGAAATTTTGTTCACGGATGAATATTGTCGTATTCGTGTTCCCACGTCTCTCTCAGTGCATCAGTAGAGCAAGTGCTGACATTTAATAAAGTGATTCAAAATGCAGAAATTATACTTCTGTAATTGCTTGATGTAAGGAGATCTTTAGATGTAGTAACAGAAGTCCACATAATGTAGTCCCTGATTATTTGTTAGATGATTGAAAATTACATTTTTATTTCCATAAACTTCTAAGGGATGAGCACATTACTCCCAGTGGGGTGTAGAAACTGATAAGGTTTCATCTGGTTATGGAAGTATTTATTGTTTGACTATTTTGTAGGCTGTAACCAGCATCTTGAACATATACACACCCTGAAGGGCAAAGCAGTTTGCACAGATTTATTGCAATCCAACCATTTCTTTATTCCAAACTCAAAGCACACAAGTCAGGGCAAGCCGCTCCAGATGGCTGTAGAACAACCACCAGTATTACACAGTTCAAATATGTTGTTGGAGTGAAAATGACCACTTTTATAAAGGCGAATTTTCACCCAAAGGCAGAAGCACAAAACTTTCTCCAAATATACAGTAACAGCATTTCCCACAGATGTACTGAATGCTGATGAAGGGACCGCAGATGTCATCAACATCATGTACAATTGGTGAATACTTTTAGAATTCATATATATTTTGGTCTATTTTTTTAACTTACTGTTTTACAGAGTTGCTTGCATAATTTGTTTAGGTTGTTTATTTCAGAAAATAGGGAAAGAAAGGGACTTATATTCACCATTAATAAAAATATTGTATAAAAGAGATACAGTACATAGATACACCTTCTTTATAATGTATGTATGTCACACAAGTGCTGTATATTCTGTAATAACAAATAAGAACAATTTACAAGCATCATTTTACAAATAAATGCCTGGAAATTATGTAAAAAGATTTTTATCAGCTCAGATGTTGTTGTTTATCTTGCTTTCCTTACAGCTTCATGTTTTTGGTGGGCTGGTGCTTCCTGAGAACTGAACGAGGAGACAATAAATTCAGAAAAAAAAACCCCATAAAAATGTTGCTGTCCAGTTTAACGGCAGAAAGGACAAGACTCACCTTCAGCGTGTCGTAATCAGGTGAGCTTCTCATTACGTCCAAAGTTGTGTAAGTGTCTTCAGTCTCAGCTGATGTCTGGAGTTCAGTGTTTGTGAGTCTATCTGCATTCTTGGCACCCACAGCATGGGAAGGAGACAATACCCATTAAAAAACTTTGTCTGCTGATGCCGTTTTTTACTCTGAGTTGCGCTTTGCCCTGTTGAACAGCGATGGCTAAATGACTGTAGGCCTATTGGTCGGTCAGCAGGAAGATACTTTATTGATCACAAAGGCAATTACAATAGTGTAAGTTTGACTCTCCGGCAGTAACAAAATGTTGAAATGTCATCATTTTTGTTAAAATTTCATTTATTTTGATATCAAATGTCAAAAACTGAAGCAGGGGTCTTTGTGGATCAAATACGTCATTGTTCAGAAATGTTCCAATGCTGCCTTGAACCTCGCAGTATATTACTGAAAAAAAGATAGATAGAAATCCAAAATACTATATATTTTAATTGTGCTTTGATAATGTTAAATCAAATATCACACTTCAGTGTTTTCTACTCATTTTCTTTGCTATGATTTTCTTTGCAGAATAACAAATTACGCAGCACTTCATTACCTGTGTTTTTTCTCTCTTGTCTTCCTTCACCGTCACCCCCCTGCGAGACACACAACAAACACACCTTTCGAAGAAAGAGCAGCGTAATGACTTTGTGTCACTGTTTCACATTAGTCCTCTTTTCCTTTTAAGAGTAAATTAAAACTGTCAGATCACGTCATTGTTAAAAGAAGGACAGAACGCTCACCTCTTAATCCAGATGAGCAGCACAAGAACCACAACCAGGACAGCAAACAATGTGCCCACGATAAGCAGAAAGTGTAATGAGTCTGAAAGAACTGGTGTAACTGTAAAAATACATGGAGACGAGGACATTTTTAGAAATAATTTGGTTAAACAAAATAAAATCCATGACTGCCTTTTTATTTTTAGTCATTTCATTTTTCATATCTCCAGCAGGTCCGAGACAGATCTTCCACAGATCTTCTGACTCCAACTGGAGCTCTTTTCTCATCATAGGTGTTTATAAAGAGTTGAGTTGATGAGTTATTTAGTAAATAATGGATGGGGTAGCAGTGAAAAACAGTCAAATGTGAACCTTCCTCTCCCCTGAATGCAATAATACCTCTCTGTCCAGCAGCTCTTCAAGAAGCAAACACTACGGTGAATAATGTTTAAAAGGTCTAGGTCTGGAAAATCTTAATATTTGAGAGAATAGTTTAAATTGCATAATGTATTTAACTCAACTCTTTTTTTTTACTAAAAGACAAATTTTGGGAGGAAAGTATTAGACCAAACCACTGTACAGCCCCACCAGTGACCATGCAAAAAATGCTTATAAGCCCCCACTTTCTTCCACCCCATGGACACTGTTTTTATAAACCCACCAGCCCCCCACCTCCACCTCTGTCTTGATCAAGGAGTCCCTACAGAGGGGCTCAACAACCTTGCTCAGTGGCAGCCCTCAAGCCCCAATGCGTAACACACCTAGAATCCTCCCAAATGCTCACACCTGTCTAATACTTACTGCAATGCTATTGTTTTCTTAGACCCTGACGACCTGAATATGCAAATATTTCATGTGATGCTACAACAATCATTGATGGTTTTGAACAGGGTTTCTAAGTACAAATGAACAAGCATACAGTTACATAAATAAAAGTATGGCATGTCAGTACTATGAAAACAACACTTGTTACTGTGGTACAGTAGTGATAACATAGTGAAGCATTAGATTTTTCCCACAATATGGTGCAAGTAAATAATTACTGATATAATTTATTATACCCACTCTCAACCTCCAGGCTTAAGTCTGTGGAGACAGTCTCCTCGTAGGATTTTAAAGCACAAGAGTATTTTCCAGAGTCACTGAGAGACACAGTGTGGAGGTACAGTGTGGACCCTGTTTCTGGGAGGGTCTGGTTGTTCTTATACCAGATGATCTCTGGCTGGATGAGAGAGCAGCTTTCAGCTTTACAAGTCAGTTCAACAGAATCTCCTTCTCTTATTGTTCCATTTTGACTGGAGGGGCTCATTGACACTCTTAGTTCTGTACAGGAATGACAGCAGAAGGAGCTGTTAACACACTGGAGCTCCTTCTCACCAACACACACCACACACACTTAGCAGTGAAGTCATACTGTAGAGAGTTTAAAGAGAACAGATTAAATTGACATTGCCCACTGCTATTTAAATGTTTGGATGCAATGATGTTCCAGCTCTTTGATCCACACCACCCTTTGCATTCTTGTGAAAACAGTCATGTAACTTTCTCAGAAACATAATCACAGAAGGTCTTACCTGTAATAATCACTCTGACTCCGGCAGAAACTGTCCTCCCACCACTCCATTTGTCCTTATCAGTGACAAACCTGAATTTATACACTCCAGCATCTGTGTATCTGATGTTCTTTATCTTCAAACTGCAGTCCTTCCTTATATCATCCAAACACTCTGCTCTGTCTTTGTAAGCAGGATCAATGTTTTTATTTTCGTTGTTACACACATACTTGGAATCAACACAGTCCTCATGTTCGTGACACCACTTTGTCTCCATCACTTCGTTTCCCTCTGGATAATCATATTCGCAGGGAATGACCACAGTAGATCCTCTCACTGCACAGACTGGTTCCTCTGGATACTGTACACCCCACTGACCCCCCAGGACCCCTGGAAGACATTAATGACACTGAATAGTGTACTTGTAAACTGCATTCACACACCTGCCTGAACTTCTGCAGTAACTGAACACATAGAGGGTCCACAGTCCCCTATAACTCCTCACAATGGTGAGACCTAATTTTCCCACACACACGCAGCAGCAGTGCATTATGGGATAGCCATGGCTCTGCCATAATGCATCGAAGCAGTGTATTGGTAAGTAGTGCTGTTGTGGGGTGTTTTAGGGCATTTGCCGATGCCCTCATTACTTCATGTGATGGACAGTTTTAGGGGCAGGAGAGTTTATGTCCTCGTTTGGCCCCGGTGTTTTGCCGCAAAGTGTGTTGTAGGAGGGGCATCAGAAAGGATCTGCCTTAGGTGCGAAACACACTGGGTATGTCGTTCTGTTGTTCTACTCTCGAGGAACAGAGCTAAGCAGAGAAACACATCATATGCCTGAACCGGTAAAATATCCAGGTGTCTGAAAAGGCCAAGTGCGATAAACTGTTTTAGATGAAAGCGAAGACTAAGCAATGAATGAATTAAGTCACCTGTAAGGTTTTAATAATTTTTCTTATGACCCATGTAAAATGAAGCTTTCATCAATAACTAAAATTAAATATGATTCAGTGTCATGTTCAGCAGTACTGCCGCCTCACAGGGCCTCGGCTGTTTGAACATAAGTTCTAATCCGGCTCAGTCTGAGCGGAGTTTGTACGTTCTCCTCACGTCTGTGTGGGTTTTCCCCAACTGTCTAAAAACATGTGTTTCAGGTTAATTTCTCCCTCTAAACTGTCCACTGTGTATGTATGTGGCCACCCTTTAATGGACTGGCATCCCACCCAGGGTGCAGTTTCAAAGCCAACCGCCCCGGTGACTCCCGGCGGGGCTAACAAATGCAGCGACTCTGACCAGCTGGTTTATGCAGTTAAGGGTCAGGAATGGATGGATGAATGGATCACTCAATACAGCATATGACTTCTTTTGGTTTAAAACATGTTCAGATGATGGTTCCACACAGTTTTGAAATGCCGTGTGTTTTAGAAATATTCCAGTGATTTGTACTAAAGGATCACTCTGAACTACTTACCTGTGGGATCCAGGTGGAAATCTCCAGATCTGTCTCCTTCATCTTTTAAAGCACAGAAATATTTTCCAAAGTGATGGCGAGACACAGGATGGAGGTACAGTGTGGAGTGGGTTGCTGGGAGGCGCCGTTTGCTCCTGAACCACATAAACTCTGAATGTTTGAGAGAGCAGCTCTCTGCATAACAGGTCAGATTCACGGAATCTCCTTCTCTTACAGCCGTACTTTGGCTGGAGGAGCTCATTGACACTCGTAGTGCTGTGTGGGAATGACATGAGAAGGAGCTGTTAACACACTGGAGCTTCTCCTCACCAAAACACACTCACTGACACAGCAGTTTGGTCACTGTAGACAGTTTAAATACACAGTATGTATACGAATAGTTATTCCCGCAAATGATGGATCACTGCGGTTTTCAAAAGTCATACATCTTATTTTGGTGATAAAGAAGCAGTTAACATGGACACATTCAGCACTGCGGATCATTCGTTACACATTTTCTCTATTTTCCCCCTTTATTGACTACCAGATGTGATTTATTCACTGGCAGTTTGGTCACAGTGCACATTATTTAAAGAGGGAAACTGAATTTGTACAGAAGGATTTTCAGTGTTCTTATGTGTCCTGCTTTCTTACATAATCATCTGTGTTATTTATTAAGTGTCTGTGGCAGGAAAGACCCCCTGCTGGGGGGGGGGCTGAATAATAAGGACTACAAAAAGACAGAGAGGAGAGTGAAGTTGCGTTCGCTTGTTTTGGAGGGAATGAGAGGCCGGATAAAAACCGCGCAAGTTTGAATTTTTGCTCCTCTGTCTTAAACATTTAAGTTGTTTCAACCTCAGTAGTTTATTAAAGAACTGTGTGAGTCTCGTTGTTTGGTTACTGTTGTTTACTTCTGAAGGTACTGAATACAATTTCAATATAGCTGCAATCTACTAAACCATGTTAGACGTAATCCTGCTAAAAACTGGGCAAACTTTCTCTTCCTAAACTGGCCTGTTTGACCTTCACTTCAGATATAAAAGCTTATTCTGCATTGCCACAGATCAGGGGAAACACATTGCCACATGTGGCTGTCATTTAAGGAAGTAAATCGGGTTTGTTAAGATGATCTAGTGTCGTCTCGGAGGCCATGGAAGAAACCGCCAGAAAACTATTTTAAAAATGAATCTTATTTGCTGCTGTTCTGCTGTTGGCTTAGCTGAGTTTCTGGGTCATGGACCTCAGTCCACAATCAAACGTCCAGAAATTTCCCAAACTCCCCATATCACTCCAGCCCTATCACCTCCCACCCCTCCTACGGCCCTTTTGTACATTTAAAACATAATACAGTAATTTAACTATTTGAAAGATATAATGAGGAAGTATTACCTGTAACAATCAGTCTGACTCCAGCTTCACCAGTCCATCTAAATTTATTGTTTCCAGTAGTAAACCTGAATCTGTAAACTCCAGCGTTTGTGTCTGTGATGTCCTTAATATTCAGACTGCAGATCTTCTCTTTATCCCACAAACACTCTGCTCTGTCTCTGTACTCTGAACTAACAGATTTATTTCTACTGTGACACACATACTGGGTGTCTCCACAGTGAATATCATTATGGCACCACATTTTCTCATTCACTATGAGTCCCTCTGGATGATCATATGTACAGTTAATGTTCACAGTAGATCCTCTCACTGCACAGACTGGTTTCTCTGGATACTGTACATCCCACTGACCCCCCAGGGCCCCTGGAAGACATGAATGACACTGTATGGTAATAAAGTACAGGGAACCACACTGGGCTCAGTGAGACACTGAAAGCAGGTAAATGTGTGACATTAATAACACAGAAAGGTGATTCACCACGGTAAATTACTGTGTACAGCACACAGTTAAGGACATGCAAATGTCTGCTAAGTCAACATAAGTCCCAGTATAGACCCTGCTGTGATTCATCTGGAAAAGCATCCAGGTGCATTTCTTACTCACTCACTTTCATTAACTCCTGGGTGGGACCACAACAGTCTACAACGTATCCCAGAAGCCCAAGGTGTTCGGCTAGGAGACGGGTGGGATGTCAGTCCATAGCTGGGTGGCCACATGTCCACTCAGCACATGCTAACATTACACTGGTGTACCGCTGTGTTGCCCGTGCATAAATTAATAAACATGTAAGGATGAAATAAATACATCAATTAACAAAATATTCAACTTGTTCTCACCAGGCGGGATGAGCAGAGTCAGAACCCAGAAGTTCAGCGTCTCTCCGGCTCCCATCCCTGCCGCTCTCAGCTGTTCCTTATTCACTGCCCAGTTGGGTGAGTCTGTCTTATTCTGTGAAACAGTGTAGATCTTTTGCAATCTGTCCACCGCTTTTTGCAGTAGATGTGCGCTTTCTGGTGAGGTTATCATCCGCCTGAACTACATAGTAGTCGTAGTTCTCCTTTCTTCTTTACATGTACGTGCAAAAGACGTTTTTCTCCCAAGCAACAAACGGCGATTGCACCTGTACAGCGGAGCAGCCTGACACACGACACACTCATACAGCAAAAGAAAATTTGGAATCCTCAGTCTACCTGAAATGCACGTCTTTGGACTGTGACAGAAAACCACAGCTCTGCGAAGAAGCCCACTTGAGCACAGGGAGAACACAGAACCCCCCTCCCCCCAGCGGTTTTCACAGCCACGCTAAAGTGCTGCGACCCACTGCTATGAAACTCAGCGCTGCAGCACATTTAAACTGGGGACGTTTTTCAACTGAATTTACATACAATTATTGTGTATTTTGAATTTTACATTTAATCACTGACCACATGACTTCATACAAAGATGGCCAAAAATAGCGTAGTAATACGTAAAGCAGGGGGAAGCCGCCAAACATCTTATATCTGCTGCATCTCAGCTGGTCTGTGTGAAACCTGTCAGTCTGTCGATTGAAAATGTGCTGCAGCTGTTGTGGAAACTCAGAATGTTCATGAAAGGATGAACTGACTCCTTCCCTTCTGTGAAAATCACAGTGAGTGATGTGCACAATGTGTGACAGATCCGGGCACTGAAACGTGAGGACGGGTCAGCTGGGTTAATCCACGGGGATATGAACGATGAACTTCACCTTAACATTGTTTTCACACAGTCTGGAGGACAGACAGACTTTTACTCTCAGAAACAATAGATGTGTTTTTTACGCTGTTACCGCCCGCTTCACATTCGCAGCCGTTTGTTGGCCGATAAGTTGGTTCCGCTTTTCTCTTGTCATGAGGCTCACGAAAACAGACAGATGCGGGTTGGGTGATGATTCGTCTGAACGGCCGTGAGCGAGAACTACCCCGCGAAAAGTGCACACGTTCATCTCGCGTTTGCTGGTGCAAATAGAGCGCAAACATTTATTTATTCATTGGTTTGTTTGCGTTTACTTGTTTGTTTGTGTTTGTTTACATTTTCCATTGCTGGGCAGCAGGATGGTGCAGTGAGTTGTGCTGTGGCCTCACGGCCACGTGTGTGTTTTTTGATTATTTGCATTATCTGTGTGAGTTTAAACTGGTGTCTTGGACCCCCGCGTCGCTTTCTTCCCATGGTCCAAAGACGTGTGTTTCGGGTGAGCCAGGGACTTCAAAACGCCTGCAGCGTTTGACTGCATGTGGCTGCCCTGCGATGAACTGCTGTCCTTTCCAGGGGGTGACCCTCTTGTCTGAGGTCAGGGGTTTCTGACCATCTAACAAAAGCGAGTGAGTGAGTACTGTGGTAAGTGGTTTCCAGTACCTTGTTGCATTTTGTACAGCAGAATATTTAAATAATGTTTAAAGTTAACATCGGTTAGATTTAACTGCCATTGCATATCCATTTATGTTTATTTATTTAGCAGATGCTTTTCTCTAAAGTCACATCTGACCCAGAGAAGTTCATTTCACAGCTCCGTCGTCAGATTCTTCTGAATTTGATATGGAGGAACCTGAGTCAAGTTGTGGTTTTAACTACAACGTCAAGCTTGAGATGGATGGAGGAGAAGGCTGGTGTGGGGGGAGGGGTGACCAGAAGGGAAGACGTGGCTCTCGTGGTGGTGAAACGGCCACTGAGCAGAATGCAAAGCCGCAGCAGACGTCACTTGTGTGGGTTCCAAAGAAAGGGTAGCAGAGGAACCAATTCTAGCTGCTCAAAAATTAGGCACAAGTAATTAAGAACTTAATAAAGAGCAGCAATCCACCCAACAGGTCATGGACAATATTATAGTCAACAGTAATTGATAAATTCAGACATAACAAATCATTTACTGAGTTGCCTGCAGGCTTTGAGAAGGGTATTTAAGCTGATGTTCTCAGGACAAAAAAAATGTAAATCTTCATTCGTCCATAAAGGACATTTTATTCATAGAAAACGGATACAGATTCAGTCTTCAGTAAAGCCACCAAAAAAGAATCTTTATGTTTAAACAGGCTGTATGCTGGCAGACTGTAAAAACATTTATCATCATCAGGTGTTGTCTGGCCCCCTCGCGGCTACGGGTTCGTGCTGGTTTAGCTGGCTGTTCTTTTTCTCTCCTGTAAGAACTAAATGAGAGATAAATTCAGAAATGATGCAGGTAAATATATTTATCAGGAATCAAGGTAAACAAGTGAGCGTGAAGTGAAGATCCTCGGTCTGTGGCGCGCAGACGGGGGGGAGAAGTCAGGAGGATGACAACATTGCAAAGAATGAAAATGAAAGGAAAGTACAATCTTGATACATGAAGGTAAAAGGGTAAAAAGCGCAGTAGCATAAATAAGTACTGTTGTACGAACAAGACTCACCGTCAGAGTATCGTAATCACTTGAGCTGCTCTTCACATCCAGAGACATGTAAATGTCCTGAATGGGAGACATGTGGGGCTCAGTATTTGTCTTTCTGCCCACACTTCCCCTCCCCTGAGAGAATGGAAAAGTGACAACACACAAAAAAGATGGAGGAAGGAAAAAAAACTCATTAGAAACGCTTCTTTTGAATCCTGAAGGAAGACCAGGATCAGTCGAGCTGCTCTGTGCATCCAGACACCCATAAGTGTGTGTTTGAGTCTCTAAAAGATCTCTGGAAAGACAGAAAGTAGGTAATGAACCAATTCGGGAACGTTAAGAATTTCTCGCCGTTCACGTTCGCTTTGAAGAAATTTGAAGATACTTTTATAGAGAAAACCTCAGCTAAATTATACAAGTTAATCCATCATCAATGGAATTTTATAGAGAGCTTCACACTCAAAAATAGTGCCTGTATAGAAACTCGGCTCTCAGGTCTGTTTCCATGGCGTCAACCAGACCTTAGAAGCTCAGAGGAAAGAATATGTGGTCCTGTATGGCCAACCGAGGCCATCCGCTCAGGACTTCAATTTGCATGTCCTACCCCAGAATGTTGCTCCCACACAGACTGGACCCCTTAAAATTGTATGACAGATCAAGTGCGACATTTGTCATCTGCAGCTGCCCCCAGGATATCTTATGCGTCCCGTATTTCACGTCTGTGTTAAAGCCGTGCAGTTTGTCCGTTCTGCAGGACACGCCACTTATTATCTGTGCTCTTCCTCCTCTGTCACCTTGTCTCAGAGTCGTCCCCCTGAGAGACAAACAACCACGACAAACACACCTTAGAGAACAGCGCTGCGCCGCTACAGAGCACTGATTTGATATCTGTCTTATTTGAACTTAGATCTGCCTGCAGTGGAGGAAGGGATTTTTTAAAAATATAAATGAATATTGAATGATGTCACGGAATACTGACCTTTTAATGCAAACAAGGAGCACAAGACTTGTGATGAATTAGAAAATTTCCTGCTTCCTGCTTGTAAATGTAGAAAGACAGTCCTCAATCTCCACGAATAGTACGGATAAGATCTTACAGAATTCCTGATAATCCAGAGAATAACATTTTAAAACATCTGCCTTCAAATTTCCTTACACCCTGAACCCTTGAAGATGTGCACTTCAGGACTTCTAAAGTGTTTGGACCGATGTGTGTTGTGGTTTGCACTTGGTGAACTGAGCATCTGAGCCAGAGGGTGTTCTGATGATGGAAAAAGGGGGAAGAACTTGGGGTGGCAGGGAGGTTGTGCGGTGTAGCAAAGTGGAAATGGAAACCAGTGTGTCAAAATTCTGCAGATCCATTTTTCATTTTCTGATTCAGGTCAAGATAATGTTGTTGCCATATTGAAACATAACATTTTCAATAATTACTGATTTAAATTTGTATACTTACATTCCACGTCCAGACTGAAGCCCACAGACACAGTGGGTTCCTGGTCTTTTAAACCACAGGAGTATTTTCCAGAGTCACTGAGAGACACAGGATGGAGGTGCAGTGTAGTGGTTGTTTCTGGGAGGAGTTGGTTGTTCTTATACCAGATGATCTCTGGCTGGTTGACAGAACAGCTCTCAGCTTTTTTTGGGCCACAAGTGAGTTTAATAGAATCTCCTTCTCTTATTGTCCCATTTTGCCTGGAGGAGCTCATTGACACTCTTAGTTCTGT
>UFQX01001403.1:0-45560 GCA_900497675.1 Arapaima gigas | reverse complement strand
GTAGGAGAACAGCATCTCGGTACAAAGTCAGCACAAAAGTTTCTCATGAACATCATAAATTCACTTCAATTCAAACCTGCATCAGTTTATTTCCCCCATAAATCTAAAAAAGAAAATGTTTTCCATATTCAATACAGTCATATGGTTTCTCAGCACAACAAACAAGCTGGTGCAGTTTGAAAGTACAATGTGGTTTTTCTACGTTGATCACATTTATACAGGTTTCTCACCAGAATGAACACGCTGATGTTGTTTTAATTGATTTGCTCTGGAAAAACTCTTCCCACACTGACTACATGTATATGGTTTCTCACCAGAGTGAACAGATTGATGCTCTGTTAAATGACTTCTTCTGAAAAAGCTTTTTCCACACTGACCACACTGATATGGCTTCTCCCCAGAATGAATAACTTTGTGATGGTTGAAAGCACTTCTATAAGAAAAACCTTTTCCACATTCATCACATTTATATGGTTTGTCAACAGAATGACCAGCCCTATGATGCCTAAATGTACTTCTATGGGAAAAACTTTTTCCACATTGATCGCATTTATATGGTTTCTCACCAGAATGAATATGCTGGTGCTGTTTTAATTGATCTGCTCTGGAAAAACTTTTCACACACTGATCACATTTATAAGGTTTCTCATTAGAATGAACTAACTGATGCTCTTTTAAGTGACTTCGCCTGAAAAAACTTTTTCCACACTGACCACAGTGATACTGTTTCTCACCAGAATGGGCAACTTTGTGATGGTTGAAGGTGCTTTTATAGGAAAAACATTTTCCACATTCATCACATTTATACTGTTTGTCAGCAGAATGAACAACTTTGTGATGGCTGAAGTTACTGCTGTGGGAAAAACTTTTTCCACATTGATCACATTTATATGGTTTCTCACCAGAATGAATATGCTGGTGCTGCTTTAATTGATCTGCTCTGGAAAAACTCTTCACACATTGATCACATTTAAAAGGTTTCTCACCAGAATGAACACTCTGGTGCTGCTTTAAGTGATTTGCTCTAGAAAAAGTCTTTCCACACTGACAAATATATGGTTTTTCACCAGAATGAACAAGCTGATGGAACGTTAAGGTACTTAAATGGGAAAAACTTTTTCCACATTCACCACATGTATATGGTTTTTCACCAGAATGAATATGTTGATGCTCCTTTAAGTGACGTGCTTGATAGAAACATTTTCCACATTCAGTACATTTATGTGGCTTCTCACCACTATGCACAAGCTGGTGGAGTTTAAAGGTAGTTCCATGTGAAAAACCTTTTCCACATTCACCACATTTATATGGTTTCTCACCAGTATGAACACGCTGGTGTGTTTTTAAAGAACCTGCTCTGGAAAAATTCTTCCCACATTGATTACATATATATTGTTTACAGGAACCAAGTTTCTGCTGTTTTAAGTTACTAGATTGAGAAGAAGTTACTGACTCCATACTGGATGATCCTTCTAATGGATGATGCAGCTCTATGACAACTTCATCTGTCTCTGATTTACACAGATGAGATAAATGACAAGAAGCAGAGCTTAATTCAGGTACCTGCAAATGAGCATATTTTTCTTTCAAGTCATAAAAGACAGTTTCATTAATTTCCTGATCTGCACAAGATTGTTCATCAGGAGAATTCTGCTCTTCCTCATGCTCTTCTGTTTTGCACTGTTTGGATAACAGATCAGTAGATTTTAACTGCTGTGATGGACGCCAGAGCTCCTCAGTGTTGTTGCACAGCTGTAGATTACCATCGTCATCCATTATTTTGACCATTACAGTCTCTGTTTTAATGTGGTCAGCATCCAGATGCAGCCCTGAGTCCATCTCTTCAGTACTGAAGCTCTGAACCTCAGTACAATATGCAGGCTGGGAAATGTCCTCCTCATCAGGCTCAGTTTTTACACACATATCCATGGCTGCTGATCCCTCTGAGTAAGAGCTCACTGTGCTGCCAAAACAGTCTGGTTCAGATGGAAGGCTGCGGAGCTCTAGTGAAGCCTGTTCAGCTCCTGCTTCTGCCATCATGATCCTCTCCATTCTTCTCTCATTGTGCTGTGTTATGCTGTTCCATGATATCCCATTTGTCTCCTCTTAGTGTCCACTTGCTCTGCTGCCCATGTGGTGCATCCTCTCTTGAGGACAAATGAGGAAGGAGAAGGCGAGTTACCACCATGCTTACATTTATGCTTTTTGGCAACACTTTTCTAAAAAGCAACTTATACTATCAGGCACATAACTTTTACTAGAATCCAAGGAAAGCACTTTGCTCTGTGGCACCACTCTAGGAGACAGAAATAATAAAATCGAATCTCTGTCTCTTCTATATAAGTAGTTTTATTTTTCAACCCACAGGCTTAACATTGGCCGCACATCTAATTAAGTTACAAATGAATTTATTGCAGAGTCAAGTTCAAGCGATACATTTGTTATTACTAATTTTACTTTATTCATTTTAAAAGGAAGGATAACTGCACCGTGTTCGGCCTCCAGGCGCGCAAACTTGCAAACCCCTTTCAAGCGTCGATTTTCGGGTGTGGAACGCAACACAACATAGTTTTCTACCCAGCTCCGAAGCCCCAGTGTCACCGTTACATCACTAATAGAGACCATATTTCCAGTACTACAGATATTCCTCGACTAGAACACACTCGGTTGTACAGATTTTGTGTAAATATTCAGACCGA
The DNA here is from genome assembly GCA_900497675.1 of Arapaima gigas. Classification (NCBI taxonomy): domain Eukaryota; kingdom Metazoa; phylum Chordata; class Actinopteri; order Osteoglossiformes; family Osteoglossidae; genus Arapaima; species Arapaima gigas. The sequence goes on along the minus strand of UFQX01001403.1, from coordinate 42,861 downwards.
GATGCGGTATAATAAATAAGGAGTTGACGTTGAACAAAAACAGAGGAGCGTCGAGGAGCGGGAGTCAAACCTCACTTAGCTCTCCGCACAAATCAAACACAAACTTGCAAAGCATAAAACAGCTGAATAAAGCGGAGTGAGAAGGATAAATAGCAGATATTACCTGCAGGAAACACCGCGCTTCTGGTTGAGCACAGAGAAACGCAGGAAGTACAGAAGAGGGCCCCATGGTCCATCACAGCGCCACCTGGCGGCTTGCGGCCAGCAGTCCTCCATGTAAGGTATTTTCATTTGAGGCGGCATTAGTTCCGTTGTGTGAATTTATGGTGTAATATTGCACAGTACTGCAGTTTTATTATGGCATATTTGCATTTTTAGTGCTTTTTGGACAGTTTTATTATCTCATGTCTAATGTTATTCCCAGATTCAAATTGCCTTATGCTGTAACTAGCTGAGTTACCCAGGTCAAAATCAAAAAGTGAACAGTAGGAAAGGTAAATAGTAATAACACACTATATATGATCTAATATGACCTACTACACAGTATTACCCTTAACATCACTGTATCCCCACTTTAGTTCTGTCCCTGTCACCAGTTTACAGTACTGTGCAAAAGTCATAGGCACCTGTGGGAAAAATGCTATAAAGTGAGGATGGTTCCAAAAATAATGCCATGAATACTTATTAATCAATAAACCTTCTAAAAAGTGCAGTAGACAAAAAAACCTCAATCAAATCAATATTTGGTGTGACCACCCTTTGCCTTTAAAACAGCATCAGTTCTCTTATGTGAACTTACATGCAGCTTAAGGTACAGGTTGGTAGGTTATTCCAAACATTTTGAGGAACTGGCCACAGTTCTTCTGCAGACTTTGACTGTCTCTGCATGTACTCCCAGACTGAGTTGATCATGTTGAGATCAGGGCTCTGTGGGGACCATATCATCTGTTGCAGGATTCCTTCTTTTTGCTGAAGATAGTTCTGTATGACTGAGATTGGGTGTTTGAGGTTATTCTCAGGCTGCAGAATGAATTCGAGACCAGTCAGAAACCTCCCTGATGGTAGATAAGAATCTACCTGTACTTCTCAACAGACACTGAAGTTGCATGCCTAAGATTTTTGCACAGTACTGTATATATGTTTTCTCACTAGAATGAACAGACACACTGATGGAATTTTAAGTAACCTCTGGGAGAATGTTTTTCCACATTTATTATATGTATATGTTGTTTTGCCTAAAACAACACAGGGATGCTCTTTGAAGCAGCAAGACCAAGACAAACTTGTGCCACTTTTTGGGTTACATTTTTCTGAGTGAATCTGCAAATGGATTTTCAAGTGACTGACTTTTAAAATCTTTTCTGTATTGAAGGTCTTGCCATGGCTGGAACTTATGGGTAACAACATCATGGCATGACTGTTTACTGTCCATGTCAGTTGTACAACCAATGATACCATGAATTGTTCCAAATCACTTTTTGATTGGGCATCACCTCTCGAAAAAAGTGGTTCTCCTGCTTTACAGGAGTTTTCTGCAAAAGGTCACCTACAAGTAGTCGTTCCTTCATTTCATCTATCTCTAATTTATATTTTATGGATAAAAGAGAAGATACAGAACCTAATTCACTCACCTGTTCATCTTCATACACCTCCTTTATGCCACAGTGAACAGTTTCACTGATTTTCTTCTATGTAGCAGAAGGTTCCAGTAACTGAAGATTTTGCTCTACCTTCACTTCTCCTGTCTCTGCTTTATACTGTACAGGTAACAGACCAGTACAAGAGTTTAACTGCTGTGATGGAGAGCAGAGCTCCTCTGTGTTGCTGCACAGCTGTAGATTTACCAGCATCATCCATTATTTTGACTATTAATGTGGATCAAAAACACAGAGGAGCATACAGGAGTGGGACTCAAACCCCATTCAGTCTTTTCATCGCTCTGTACAAACTAAACACTACAGGTAAATCACTGTAAAAGAGCTAAATATTAGCAAGTGCTGAGAGGGACAAGAAACATACATTACCTGCCAGAAACAGCATGGTTCTGCCCCAGCACAGCGGAGCTGTCAAAAGTATTAAGATCACCCAAAGATTGTCACACCATCTTGCAGCTTGTAGCCATTGGTCCGCCACTGTGTGCAGCCGCTGATAAAACTGTCGCCACTTTCATTCTGGCTGGGAAACCGTATGACAGAGTCACCAGGTGCAGGGGGGCAGCTGATGCAGGAGATGACACAGAAGGAGATGTGCACAGCAATGGAGGAAGGGCACATCGCTAAGATGGCAGGGATGCAACAGCAGTATGGAATATGGACTGGGTGGGAACAAGCCCTGAATGTAAGATGTTATGGTCAGAGATCGAGAGCAGAGCTCCACGATACGAAATTCTTGATCCAGGTAGTTTATAATGTGCTGCTTAGTCCATCCAGCCTGTGTAGCCAGGGAAAAGTTGATTTTCAATCACTGCAATATGTCCTCAGCAGGTGCAACAGATTCCCTCAGGGTGGGGATGGCACACAGCAGTATCTGTTGGCCAAGCTAAGCAGGTTATAGCTTTTCTGAAAAAAGGTCAGTGAGTAAATTCAGCATCCAGGGTCAGATCAGGGCTCTTTGTGAACTGCATGGCTGATAAGTCATACCTCAGCAATGCTGTTTGATGTTGAATGACCCAAAAGATCCCAACACTGCATCACTATAGTGTGTGTAGGTGCCCTGTAAGATGTCTGGTATAAATAATGCATTACATGACTTCATGGTAGCTACTGTGATTATTATATTGAAAGCAATTATGAAAAGGGAATATCCTTTGACTGTCCAGCTGCAAGATGTTCCCCTGATACTGAAAACATTGCCTTAACCCTTGTTTTAATTCATTCAATGTTTTATTGTATATTTTTAGTGCATTATATCACACAACCAATACAGGAAACATCTTAAATCAAAATTTTATTTCACTCTTGGTTGTTCTAAGGTGTGCAACCTTAAAGCAAGTCTGTGTTCATTTGAACTGTGTAAAAAGAATCTGCACTTACTGCACTACTCAGTCACTAAAACTTTAATCTACTGACACACAGGCAGACAAAGGGCAATTTAAAGTTGCCACTTCACCTCAAACACAACACCTGGACTGGGAGGAAGCTCCCACGAACATGGAGTTTTCAAAAAGATCTATTCATCAGTACTTCAAAACAAGAAATAAACACATGAATGAGATACACCGAGTGACTAAAACTGTACCAAGTGCATCAGGATTCAGTTTCCATCATTAGTGAACTTTGGTGACTGACATCCTCCTGGATAGAAGTGATTATTTAACTGACATTTTTCACAGCAGATTAGTGTTCAGCTACTTACAATTATTCACTGATGTAAACAGCAGCATAATTTTTACCAGAATAACTAATGGAAAGTACTTTGCTTAAAGGTCCTACAGCAGGAGTAGGACTGTGTCTCTTGATCGTACATGATTATGACTGAGCAACAGCTGCTGTGGTCATTTGAGTAGCTTTGAAGGGAGTTCAGGATTCAGATGAACAAGTCATCATGTAAAGGCTGATTATTTTTCGATCAAACAGATTTGACCTGAAATTAAAGGATCTGACTTCATACTCCTGCTTCAGCTCTACCAACCCTGAGTTGCTCCTGTAAAAAACTATGCAGCTGTAATAAATGTGTAAACAGTAGCTAAAGTAGCTACTTAGGAAAGTGCCCAATAAGTGACATGAAAATTTCTTTTCACACTGAACTGTAGCTGTAGCTTGATGGAAAATTACTGACTTTCTTCTATTTAAACTTCAGAAATGCATTAAGTGCTTCAGTGTGTTGCCTCATGTTTTTTTAAACACTTCCTCACAGCAAATGTTTTTCCACATACACCACACTTGTATGGTCTCTCACCGGAATGAACACGCTGATGGTCTTTTAAATGACTTCCATGAGAAAAAGTTTTTCCACATACACTGCATACATATGGCCTCTCACCTGAATGAACACGCTGATGCTGTTTTAAGACACTCGGAAGGGAAAAACTTTTTCCACATTGACTGCATTTACATGGCTTCTCACCAAAATGTACAAACTGATGCTCTTTTAAGCGACTTGCTCTGGAAAACCTTTTTCCACATTGACTGCATTCATATGGTTTCTCATCAGAATGAACAAGTTGGTGCCGTTTTAAGGTACCTGCTCGGGAAAAACTCTTTCCACATTCACCACATACATACGGTTTCTCACCAGAATGAATACGCCGATGTTCTTTTAAATATCCTGCTTGGGAAAAACTTTTTCCACATTCACATTTATAAGGTTTCTCACCAGAATGAAGACGCTGGTGGAGTTTAAAGGATCCACCCCTGCAAAAGCTTTTTCCACATTCGTTACATTTATATGGTTTCTCATCAGAATGAAGAAGCTGGTGTTGTTTTAAGTTACCTGCATTTGAAAAATTCTTTCCACATTCATTACATTTATATGGTTTTTCACAAGAATGAACATTTTGGTGCTGTTTTAAAACATGTGGAAAAGAAAAACTTTTCCCACACTGACTACATTTGTATGGTTTCTCACCAGTGTGAACACGCTGGTGATGTTTAAAATGATCTGCTCTGGGAAAGGTTTTCCCACATTCACTGCATATATGTAATTTCTCAGCAGAATGAACACACTGGTGCTGTTTTGAGCGACAGGTCTGAGACAAAGTTGTTCCATATCGCATGTAAAAATATTTGTCACCTGGGTGAATCTGCAAATGGATCTTCAAGTGTGACAAACTTTTAAAAACTTTTCTACATTGAAGACATTGCCATTTTTGGGCTTTATGGATTGCAACATCATAGCATGACTCTTTAGTCGCACTGTCATTAATACAACCAAAGACAGGTTCCGGAGATTGTTCCAAATCACCTTTTGTTTGAATGTCACCTCCTACAACAACTGAATTGTTCTCCACCTTCACTAAATACCTCTGTAATGGGTCACCTACTGCTTCCTTAACTGCTGTCTCTGTAATGGACAATCCTCCTAATTGGAAAGGTGGTTCTATTTTAACTTCATCTGCATCTAATTTACACTGTCTGGATAAAGGGCAAGCAGATATCTGTATATCTGCACACAATTCCTTTATGGCACAACAAGCAACTTCATTAATTTCCTTCTCTGTGCAATAAGGTTTCAGTAACTGAGGATGTTGCTCTACTTTCACTACTTCTGTTTCTGATTTACACTGTGTGGATAACAGTCCAATGGAAGAGTTTAACTCCTGTGAAAGAGGACTGAGCTCTTCAGTGTTGCTACACAGCTGTAGATTACCATCCCTGTCCATTATTTTTACCATTACAGTTTCTGTTTTAATGCCCTCAGTGTCCAGATGCAGTCCTGAGTCCACCTCTTCAACACTGAAGCCATGAACCTCAGTACAATATGCAGGCTGGGAAATGTCCTCCTCATCAGGTTCAGTTTTTACATACATATCCATGGCTGCTGATCCCTCTGAGTAAGAGGTCACTATGCTGCCAAAACAGTCTGGTTCAGATAGGAGGCTGTCAAGCTCCAATGAAGCCTCCTGTTCAGCTCCTGCTTCTGCCATCATGATCCTCTAGTCTTCTCTCTTCGGGTTGTGTTACACTGCTCAGTGAGAACCTGTTTGTCTCCTATCAGTATTCACTTGCTTTGCAGCGCACATTCTGTCTCCTCAGTTCCAGGATAACTATATCCTGGAAGACACGTCGAGAAATTCAATATCTGTCATACAAGCCTCACTGTATCAAACATTTAGCTTTGGCTTGTTACATCCACAGTGCTGAATATCAGTGTATCAAAACAGCTGAACAGAAGCTATGCTTGTAATCTCCTTGCTGAAGTGCACACCTAAACCCAGTAGAGATACTGTGATAGGACCTGGAACAAGCAATTCATGCTTGAAAACCTACCAGTGTTTCTCAACTGAAACAGCTGACTGGAAGAGTTGGTTAAAATTCCAAAAACAGTGATGTGAAAAAGTGATATTGAATTTTAAAAAGTGTTGCTTGGATACATTGTAGCTAAAGGTGGCGCTAACTTTTTCACACAGTGCCAGCTGGTGCTAGTTAACTTCAGGTTCATTCAATCCATGAAATAAGTAAAAGAAATGTATTATTTGTCCAATCAGGTGACCTTTATCCAATAGTGTTTCCACAGGCAATAACCATCCCATCAAAACCTAATGTCTTGACTTTCTGAACAATGTGCAATGTTACACAAACTTGTGTGATCTCATATTGTACTGACAGATCTACTTATACTGTTAGGACAAAGAGAAAGTAGTGGTTAGAAGCGCCCAGTTGCTCTGACCGCTGCTACCCACTCTTTCATACCCTGACTGCAGTCCTCCAGCGACCCGGAATTGATTTATCACCACCTTCTTTTGCGCATGTCTGTGGGAGGAAGCTGACTGAAAAACGTGTAGAACTCCGTACAAACTGAGCCGGATTAAAACTTCGGAAACAAAACTGTATTTTCCACTACTACAGTTATTTCTTGTACGGAGTTCTTCTTTCATAATAAATTAAAACATCGGTATGATAAGAGTTGATCTGGAATGAAAAGGAGTGTCAAGGACCGGAAATCAAAACGTATTTCAGTCCGTTCAGTTCTCCATACAAACGAAACACTACAAACACTAACAGATATTAATCAGATGCAAAGCTGTTACTCGTTTAAACCATATAAAGTACTGAAAGAGACAATAAACAAACCCTACCTGTCGGAAACACTGCGCGGCTCTGCTACAGCGAAGCGAAACCACTAAAGGTACGAAAGTGCTCCTCAGAGTTCGCCACAGCGCCAACCGTCGGCTCCCGGCCCACCATCCTCCAGAGCAAGAAATATGTCATCAAACCATAAAAAAAAAAAAAAAAAAAAATCTATGTAATACGGTGACCACGTGACCATCATCTGAGAAATCAAGATTCAGTTTCGTCTGTACAGATCCGATTCCAAATAAGTTCTTGATACACAAAAAAATAAACTTATCAGTCGCTACTAAGTACTTCTGGAACCACGTTACCGGGCTCTTTTCTTCATTTTCTGCCGTCTTATTAACATTACTGACTGTGGGGTTCTTTTCATGCCGGGGACTCTGGCGACAGGGACTTAGACAATGCTTTAAACCTAATTTTCATGTTGGCCAAATTTCACATACATAACGCAAGATATATTAAATGTACAGCAGAACCTAAATTAATTCTCCTAGATCTGCAGTCTTTCCCCTCCTCTCTTCAGAAAATCTCCTCCAGTAAGAAAGGTATAAGAACACTTCAAATTATTGATTTATTTTTGTGCCAACCATAATCTAATATAGTTTCTTCAAGTTGTCAATAAAAAACGACACGGCCGCAGGGTTCCAACTGTGAGCCGCCAGGGGCGCTGTGATTAATAATGATAGCAGCTTTCTAACTGCTGGAGGGCACGCTGTGCTGGAGCGGGTTGGCGCTGTTTTCTACGGATGCGGTATTTTACATCATTTAACTGTCTTGTTTTATTATTTGTTACGTGTTTGTGTTTGGTCTGTACGGATTGCTGAGCAGACTGAGGGCGGTTTGACTCCTGGACAGTCCTGTGTGTTTTTATTTCACATCGACTCTATACTTATTACACCACGTCGGTTTAAATATTTACACAGAATCTGTACAACCGAGTCGAGGAATATCTGTAATAGTGGAAATATGACAAAATACAGGACTGTAGCAATAAATATCACCACAACACTGGAAAATATTAAATAAATAATGTTATAGCAAGAAGTATATAAATAGAAACGATTATAAGGTATCTGTAATTATTGTACACATATCTGCACCTGTATTATTATTTGCAGCAGCAATTCATTGTTGGTTCCGTGTTGAAGCGAAAAATTGGGGCGCAAGGCATGATGAGGAAGTCTCCGTGCCCGCCGATACATTAATATTATTAACATTATTACTATTTTTTTAGCCCCCCAAACGTGTGTTTGTCTGTCCTCCTCTTGCACTGAAATAGTCTCGTTTATCACGCAGCACTTTACATGCCACATGCAGTAAAACCCAGGTCATTGTCCTGCATTTAAAGTGTCACTCTGAAAAACTAAAGCTCCTTTCAGGACGTCCTGAGGTAATATTAATATAAACAGAACTCTGACCACAATGTGAGATCACACAGGATTTTTTCAACTATTTTTATTTTTGATCCTAATAAGATACACATCTCCTCAGTTAATGTAAAACCCAATGAATGTGGTCTTACCCTTGATTCCTTCTAATAATTATAGTCTAATTCATGCCCATTTCATCTGTGAAATACGTCTTTACAAGGAGTTTTATGTATTACAGAGTAATTAATGAAAATTTGTGGAGATTCTTCTGTTCAGCACTTCTGACCTGAGCATCTACAGTACTCAGGACCAGTGTTACTCACTAGTGTCATTGTTAGTACTGAACACATTTGATGTCATATACCCAGATTTGTTTTCCAGATACTGATGGTAACTCTCATTTTCCCCACCTCTGTCCTGTGTATATTAATCCTGTAGCAGAAATTGGGCAGCAAAAGGAACAAAAGATATACAAGATCTCACCAAACAGCACTGAATAGTTTTCATTTTTCATGTTATTTCAGCAGTGGAGATGTTAAGACATCATGTAAACAGTAAAAGGAGACAGGATCACCTTGAGCAACTTAAAGGACAAAGAAAGGACATTGCAAAGATCCATGATGGCAGAAACGGGAGCTGAACAGGCTTCACTGGAGGTCCACAGCCTCCCATCTGAACCAGACTGTTTTGGCAACACAGTGAGCTCTTACTCAGAGGGATCAGCAGCCATGGATATGTGTCTAAAAACTGAGACTGATGAGGAGAACATTTCCCAGTTTGCATATTGTACTGAGGTTCAGGGCTTCAGTGCTGAAGAGACGGACTCTGGGCTGCATCTGGACACTGAGCACATTAAAACGGAGACTCAAATGGTGAAAATAAAGGGGGATGATGGAGATGAACAGCTGTGCAGAAACACTGAGGAGCCCTGCCCTCCTTCACAGCAGTTAAATTTTTCTACTGGACTGTTATCCACACAGTGTAAATCAGAGACAGGAGAAGTAAAACTGGAGCAACATTTTCAGGTAGAAAGAGCATCTAGTACAGAGATAGAAAATGATGATTCTGTGGTTGACATTTTACAGAAGAATCCTATAAATTTGGAGAAAAGTTTAATTATTGTAGGAGGTAAAGTTAAAAAAAGGTGATTTGGAGCAATTAGGTGGTGTAACCAACAATCTTAGTAAACAGCCATGTGATAATGTTGTTGCCTATAAAGCTAAAAGTTTTTCTACAGCAAATATCTTGAAACGACACAAGTGTTTTCATTCTGTTCAGAAATCATATAAATGTAGAAATTGTGGAAAAAGTTTTTATCAGGCAGGTACCTTAAAACAGCACCAATGTGTTTTTTTTGGTGAATTCACCATTCTGGTAAAAAACCATATAAATGTAAAGAATGTGGAAAGAGTTTTTCTCAACTAAGTCATTTAAGGCTCCACCTTCACGTTCATTCTGGTGAGAAACCATATCAATGTCAGTGTGGAAAAAAATTTTCCAGACCAGGTACCTTAAAGCAGCATCAGCTGCTTCATTCAAATGAGAAACCATATAAATGTTTTGAATGTGGAAGAAGTTTTTCTTTTTCAAGTGTTTTAAAGCAGCATCAACTTGTTCATTCTGGTGAGAAACCATATAAATATAATTATTGTGGAAAAAGTTTTTACCAAGTGAGTTTTTTAAAACAGCACCAACTTATTCATTCAGGTGAGAAACCATATAAATATACTCAGTGTGGGAAAAGTTTTTTTAAAAGAGGTTATTTAAAACAGCACCAACTTATTCATTCTGGTGAGAAACCGTATCAATGTCAATGTGGAAAGATCTTTTCCAGAGTCAGTACCTTAAAACGGCACCAACTTGTTCATTCTGGTGCAAAACCATATAAACGTGAATGTGGATCAAGTTTTTCCCGTGGAAGTAGCTTAAAACTTCACCATTTTGTTCATTCTGGGGTGAAACTGTATACATGTACTGAATGTGGAAAAAGTTTTTCCCACACAGGTTCCTTAAAACGGCATCAGCGTGTTCATTCTGGTGAGAAACTATATAAATGTAGTTGGTGTGGGAAGAGTTTTGCTCAGAAGAAGTGTTTAAAAAAAGCACAAAATGATACACTGAAGGTCTGAACCTTTTGGAATTTTCTGGAATTCTGCAAGGCGGCCCCCCTGTGTGATCTGTATTTCATCGAATGCATAATATTAAATAAAAGTAGTTCTAAATTTAACAGAGAACAAACAACACTTTGATTTCTGTGTCTTTATTGAACAACATTTAAAAAATGAAGATTGTTGGCAGAAAAATATGCAAACCTCTCAGGCTAAAGACCTGTTACATATTCCATAGCCCTACTGGACAAAGTTCTGTGTACAGATGAACTGCTGAAGGTTGGGGGTAGCATGTCAAGAGCTCATCTTACCACAGCCACTGTGGGCCTGTGAGACAACAAGATCCAGGAGCGTACTAGCGACATGAAACTTTGTGAAAGAAGTTCCCTGAATTTGGTGTTCTATCATACTGTCTACATGTATAGTGACCGGAAATTTTTATACAGTCATTTCAAATGAACAGACTTCCTCTAATGGTGTGTACCTTGGAACAACTGTAAAAAATAAAGTGTTAATCTGAGATCTATAGAGTACTGGTTTTTGTCTGAGATATTTGACATAGAAGTGTCTATTCTCAGTCAAAAAAACCTAATAAAGCTGAATGGATGTAAACAAAGGTAACAGAACTGTATTCAGTATGAGCTTGACATCCTACATTTGATGGGTAAATGGTATCCTGCCCTGCTAATTGCCTTTGAATTAAACTTTGAGTGTATTTCTGGAGTAACGTCATGGAAACAGACTCATAAATACTGTGCATATCTACTTTTGTCCTAAACAGAGGATAGTCGTAATGGAGTAGATGTAACTTGTTACTCTGCATCAAGACAAAAAGGCCTCATTTACCTTTTTATTCTAACAACACATTAAATCTGAGGCTGGAAAAGCCAGGAACAGACGTGTGCCGTGTGCATGTGTTTATGTGCTGTGCTTGATAGGATCTGGGAATATTCTGCAGAAACAGTTAGAAGATCTATATGCTGCCTTATCATTAGAGCCTCCAAAGGACCAAAAACAGAAGAAGATCAACACTGTCCTCATGTGGGTTTCCTCTCAGTCCAGAGTTGTGTGTTTCAGGTGAACCACCCCAGTGTGTGTGAATATGTCTGTGTTACTTTATTGTATAGATGTGAATGACTGAGGGGACTTTAGTGTCTCAGAGACATGCTCTGCTCATAGGTGGGTGTTAGATATGTAAATAGTGGTCATTTGCATCTTACATTTGTGTTCAGCTGTGGTTGGTGATTGTGATTGATGGCAGAGGGATGAATACCTGTCCCTGCGGTGTGTGAGGCTGGTTTAAGACATAGTCCGACCGGCGGATGCTGCTCCTCGGCCTCGGGCTGAAACAGCACAGCTTCCGTGTCCACTGTTCGGCTCTGGCCTTACTGCCAGTTCGGCAGTTTGCTGAGCACTCCGTGACTACGGCAGAGGACCGATGGCTGCCGGCCGTCAGGTGGCGCTGTTACGGTCTGCAGGCGTTTTTATATTTCCGGCAGATGCGCTGCGCTGGAGTAGAACTTCATGTGCTGTGTTTATTTTGTCTCTTTTCCAGTGTTTTTTTTTTATTATTTAAAAGTTTTTCTTTTGCAACTTTATTAGGTGCTAGATATATTTGTTTAGTTTATACGGAGGGCTGAGTGGACTGCGAGTGGTTTGATTCCCGCTCCTGGACGCTCTGTTTTTGTTCTACATCAACTCTCAACTTATTACATCTCATATCGGTTTAAATATTTACACAAAATCTGTACAACTAAGTCATTTCTAGTCGAGGAATATCTGTTATAGTGGAAATATGTCGGAATGCAGTATTGCAGCGGCATATCGCGACAAACAACACGACACGTTTAACTTCTCAGTTATTTTAGTCACTTGTACAACCGGTTAACTTTTACAGGAGCTGCATAGGTGAGTTCCCCTTTTTAAATGGTTTAATAGATGAACTAGTATCTCTGTGTGGCTTTTAGTTGCGTTTAAGCATCTGTCACGCTGCGTGTTTATTTACTGTCTGTCCTGTTACACTGAGAGGGTCGCGTGTATCACGCAGAACTTTACACACCGCATGCAGTAAAACCCCGGTCTTTTGCCCTGCGTTGTATCACTTTAAAATTTAACAGCTTTGTTTCTCAGTTTCATTTTGCCAGCTTAATTTTATATCTGTATGTGTAAGTTTTCTGGAGAAGGAGGTTCATTGTTGACTTGTGACATGATATAGTCATAATCCTCCTTCTCCCATCATCTCTCCGTGGTCCTGCCAGATTTTTTCGCTCCTTCTTCCAGGGCACAGAAGACTGCTTTTTATCACAAAGCACCCACACTTCTGCATGTCGCTGCACACAACTTGGGGCCACATACTGTCACAAGTGTCCCTCTTTTGCATGTGACCTGGACCACCTTCTAGCATCTTTGTTTCATGCATTGTACACACCCATCACAGGTCTTCGTGTTAATTTTTATACCAGCTATATGTAATTTTTGTGTTTTGCTGCAGTGGGAACATACTTGCAGGGATGGGGACAAGTTGGCAGGAGGCTCCCTGTGGGGGTCACACTAATTGCAGTTATGGTAATAAAACACACACTATGCAGGCCATCTGAGGAGGAGTAGCGCTCCTATTTTGCCCACTTTATTCTGCATTGTTACTGTGTTTTCAGAATATCAAGTATCTCCCTATATATTTTCATGTATATGTACAATACAACAATAAAAATAAATAAGAAACAACTATTTATGTGATTCTGAATGCTACTGGGGTATTACTGTACTTAGTACCAGTGTTATTCAGTTAACATTTTGGGAATCTGTGCAAAACATCTTTGTGGTCACATTTCCCAACTTGTATGGGAGATATTGGTAGTAATTCCTCTTTCCCTATTTTCCAATCATAATGTTTTAATCCCAGAGCAGAGGAGATGCCACATGGGCTGCAGAGCAAGTGAACACTGACAGGAGCCAAACAGAGTCTCACTGAGCAGTGGAACACAGCACAAGGAGAGAGGACTGGAGAGGATCATGATGGCAGAAGCAGGAGCCGAACAGGCTTCAGTGGAGTTCCACAGCCTCCCATCTGAACCAGACTGTTTTGGCAGGACAGTGACCTCTTACTCAAAAGGATCAGTAGCCATGGATATGTGTGTAAAAACTGAGCCTGATGATGAAGACATTTCCCAGCCTGCATATTGTACTGAGGTTCAGGGCTTCAGTGCTGAAGATATGGACTCGGGGCTGTATCTGGATACTGAGCGCATTAAAACAGAGACTGTAATGGTCAAGATAATGGATGACGATGGTAATCTACAGCTGTACAGCAACACTGAGGAGCTCTGCCCTCCACCACAGCAGTTAAATTCTTCTACTGGACTGTTATCCGCACAGTGTAAATCAGAGACAGAAGTAAAGGTTGAGCAGTATCATCAGTTACTGGAACCTTTTGCTACAGAGAAGGAAATCAGTGAAGCTGCTTACTGTGACATAAAGGAAGAGTGTGAAGAAGTGAATGAATTAAGCTGTTTTCTTTATCCTTTATCTGAACAGTGTAAATCAGAGACACATGATGTTAAGGTAAAACAACATTGTTAATTACAATGATCATCCAGTACAGAGACAATAATTAATGAAGCTGTAAGTTACCTTTTACAGAAGAATTGTGTGAAGATGGAGAGTAGTTTAAATGATGAGATGATGTCCAAACAATTGAGGCTGGACAATCTGTGATGCGTCTTTCCAGCAGTACAGTTCACAAGGCCAATAAACCGCCATGCAGCAATCATTCTTCCCATAAATGTCTTCAGTTTAGAAAAGTTTTTAAAATTCAGTCACAGTTGACATTACATTTACAAATTCACTCACTTCAATATTTCAGCACACAGCATGGATCAAGTTTTCCTCAGCTCTTTTGCTTAAAATGGCACCAAATTGTACACTGTGGTAAGAAGCCATAAAAATGTAGTCAANTTCTTCCCATAAATGTCTTCAGTTTAGAAAAGTTTTTAAAATTCAGTCACAGTTGACATTACATTTACAAATTCACTCAGGTGACAAATATTTCAGCACACAGCATGGATCAAGTTTTCCTCAGCTCTTTTGCTTAAAATGGCACCAAATTGTTCACTGTGGTAAGAAGCCATATAAATGTAGTCAGTGTGGAAAGTGTTTTGCGCTAAGAAAAGGCTTTAAAAAGCACCAGCTCTTGCATTCTGTTGAAGAACCATATACATGTAGTGAATGTGGAAAGACGTTTTCCAGAGGTTATACCTTAAAACTGCACCAGCATGTTCATTCTGGCGAGAAACCATTTAAATGTAGTGACAGTGGGAAGAGTTTTTCCCAAGAAGGCCACTTAAAAGTGCACAAGTTTATTCTTTCTGGCAACAAACTGTATAATTGTAATGAATGTGGGAAAAGTTTCTCCCAAGGGCATCATTTAAAGCAGCACCAGCATGTTCATTCTCGTGAAAAACCATATATATGTACTAAATGTAGAAAAACTTTTTCCTGTTGAGGTAACTTGAAACAGCAATGGCTTGTTCACTCTGGAGAGAAACCATATAAATGTGGTGAATGTGGACAGAGTTTTTCCCATGGAGGCACTTTAAAGATCACCAATTTCTTCATTCTGTTGAGAAACCATATAAATGTAATGAATGTTGGATGAGTTTTTCCTATTTATGTACATTAAAAAAGCACCAGTTTCTTCACTCTGGTGACAAACCATGTGTAAACCAAACTGCCCCAGACCATTTCTCTGCCATAATGTAGAAAAAGCAGAGAAAACTTTTGCACTGAGGCACTATTTAAAAATGTGAGAATGCACTGGGGGGGTTTAACATATTCTGCTAAAGTTTATACCTAAGGTGGTATGAAATGTGAAATATGAGGAATCTCTTCAAAATCACTATAAATTGTCCACTAGCAGTTAGAGAAGAGGTGTGAGTCACTAGAACCTTGACTGGTATCTGTGTAGAGTGTGTGAAATAAGAGCAGATTGTAGATGTTATGCAGAACATTTTTGCAAGACCCAGTTATGACTTCAGTGTCTTGGGAAAGACAGAGATTTGAGTTGGTTGTCACTCTCAAACTTAACTGATGAGGCAGCTGAAATGAGCAAATTATCCTGTTTGATGGAAAGTTTCCAACAGGGAGACAGATTTACTGGGAGATGGAGGATCTCAGGCTGGCACAGATTTGAGTTCTAGATGGTGTACAATCATCCAAACAGAGATGTCTGAAAAGTCTGATGAGATGGGATGTGTATGTAGGTGCAGCGAGGAAAGAGAAGTGCTGGTTATCGTCAGCGCAGCAGTGACAGAACCTGTGAGGAGCAGTAAGAGTTAAGGGAAGCAGTGTAGATGGAGAAGAATAAGGAGCCCAACACCAAACCCTGAGGAATACCAGGTGAGGCTGACCATGGGGGAGGCAGGACTAGACCACCTGGTAAGATCTACCTGATTGGAAGGACTCAACCCAATCCATCAACCTGGTCCTTTGAGCCTAAGCTGTCGAAGGGAGGAAAGCAGGATTTGGTGGTTGATCGTGTCAGACGCTGCATGCAAATCCAGGAGAAAAGACTGAGGAAAGATGGATCTGTGGGCTGCAGACCTTCTGATACTGCAAGGAGGATCCCAGTAAAATAGGGACCTTGAATCCAGACTAAGGGGATCATTCTGGGAAAGTAATACAGATTACTGGTGATAAGCTGTGTGTTCTAGAGGAACAGAGAAAGGGACACTCAGTGAGACCGGTGTGCACAAGTAGGTAAGTCAAACTGTCAAACCCTGTTATTTTAATTTGCATTCCATTAATACAGCTAAATACATCCTTTACACACATTTTGTCTGCCTCTGGTGAGAGACGCCTTTGACAGAATCCTGCACCTCATTTGTCCTGTGTCATGCATGTGGAAACTGAGGAACGGCAGAATTAGGAACTAGGACACTCAGATCTCCTTGTCATACACCCAAAACTTTTTCAGTAGAAACAGGTCACTCAGAAATCCAATCTTACATAAAACACGTTAACATTTTATTTTGGTCTTTTAAACTTTTGTTCTGAGGTACACAACTTTAGGGCAAGTGCATTTTAATTTGGAAAAATAACCATCGACTTTCAATATATACAAGAAAATATGTAACAAAGAATGCCTTTAACTTTTTGTACATAGTGCCTTTAAAAACAGCTTCTCAAAGCAATTTACAGTGAGGACATATACAGAGTACAGTAATAAAATGAACAAATTTACAAGTGTAAAAAAGTTACAAAACATCAACAAAATTAAACAAAGGGATAATAAAATGATCATACAACAGACAGACAGAAAGAAAATGAAGCACAAAACTATCATTTGAAAGCATGAGATTCCATGATGGTCTTGGGAAGGGCATTCCAGTGTTTGGAGGCAGAGCAGCTGAAAACCTGATCTCATATACAATGCAGATCAGCTTGAATGACATGAAAAAGACCAGAGACAGAGGTGCCTGGATGTGTAAAGCTTCATTGGGAAACATTGTTATGTTGTCACTTGCACAGAACATGGTCAAGACCCCAGCTGCTGAATTCTCAACATTCCGTAGCTTTTAAGGTGGTTTTTCAGTAAACTCAGATTTCATTACATCTATCCATAAAAGTAAGACATAATATAGCTAAACCTGTTACCTTTTGAGTCACAGTGTTTATTAGGATTCCTCCATCCAGAGGTGAACCTCCATGAGGTTCAGAGTTACTGCTGTTCTGCTGGATGGAGGTCCAACTGTCTGAAACATCATGGATATAAACACATTTTCTTTGTTTCCACTGTGCGCTCAACATGTCTACTAACTACAGCACCGACCTTCCCAAGAGCACCAAGAATTCCTTTGCATTGACATCTACTTGAATTTGTTCCTCTCTAAATTGGATTTTATTATACATTGCAGATCTGATGAATTCTTTTCACACATATCAGCAGTTATTTATGATCAACTTAAGTTTGCTGGATTTTTACCTTTCACAGTGAAGAGATACACATTAAGACACTGTGTGTTCTCTCATGAATTTTTAAATACTTCCTCAAAGCAAAATTTTTCCCACACTGACTACATTTATATGGTTTCTCAGCAGAGTGTGTGAGCTGGTGCTTTTTCAAATTACCTCCATGGGAAAAATTCTTCCCACACTCACTACATTGATATGGTTTGTCACCAGAATGAATAAGCTGGTGAACTTTTAAGTTATCTCCTCTGGAGAAACTCTTCCCACACTCACTGCATTTGTGTGGTTTCTCACCAGAATGCACAAGCCAATGCTGCTTTAAAGTACTTCCTCTAGAAAAACTCCTCCCACACTGACTGCATTTAAACGGTTTCTCCCCAGAATGAACCCGCTGGTGAACTTTTAAGTGGTTTGATCGAGAAAAATTCTTTCCACACTGAATGCATTTATGCGGTTTCTCACCAGTGTGAACAAGCTGGTGGTGCTTTAAAGTACCTGCTTGTGAAAAACTTTTCCCACATACATTACATTTGTAAGTTTTCTCACCAGAATGGAAATGCTGGTGTTGTTTTAAATTATCTGCCCTGGAAAAGCTCTGTTGGCATTTATTACATTTATATTGTTCCTCACTGGAATGAGTAACTTGGTGCCGTTTCATGTGACAAGGTTGAGAAAAATCCATCCCACAGTGCACACCACATAAAAGTTCATGTGCAACATCATCGACTGCTGACTGCGGACTGAAGGGTCCCTGTAGCTGAGAGTGATGCTCTTCCTTAAGTTCATCTGTCTCTGATTTACCCTCTTTGGGTAAGAGACAAGGAAAAGTGCTTAATTCATTCACCTGTATATCTGCATACTCTTCTTTTATGACAAAGTGAGATCCTCCAATAATTTCCTTCTCTATACAGGAACATCTCTGTGACTGACAATGCTGCTCTTCTATAGATTCATTAGTCTCAGATTTATACTTTTTAGATAACAGACCAGTAGAAGAGCTTAACTGCTCTGATTCAGGGCAAAACCTCTCAGTGTTGCTGCATATGTGTTGATTTGCATTGTCCTCTGTTATCTTGACCAATAAAATCTCTGTTTTAATATGGTCAGTGTCCACATGTAGCATTGAGCCCAGCACCTCGGTACAATATGCAGGCTGGCAAATGTTCTCCTCATCGGGCTCAGTTTTTACACACATATCCATGGTTGCTGATCCCTCTGAGTAAGAGGTCACTGTGCTGCCAAAGCAGTCTGGTTCAGATGGGAGACTGAGGAGTGATAGTGAAGCCTGTGTAGCTCCTGCTTCTGCCATCATGGTCCTCTCCAGTCTTCTCTCCTTGTGCTGTGTTACACTGCTCAGTGAAAACCTCTTTGTCTTGTCAGTGTTCACTTGCTCTGCTGCCCATGTGGCATCTCCTCTGCTTTGAGATTAATACACACTGTAAGATGGGGGGGGTAAAAAGACAGGAATTACCATCATTATCTAGTATACATATTGGACTATGTGACAAACATTTAATACAGTCAGTTAAAATGTGAATAATACTACTACTCGTGATGAAAGTGGATATTTCTCTGAAAAAAATTCAATTCAGTCTGTGCAGGGTACAAGTCTAAAAATGAAATTATCTAAGAGTAAAAATACAGTATTTTTTAATGCAGTTCTGTTGTTTTCTCACTACGCAAATAATCCTACTCCCTGTCCCGCTAGAGTCAACACACACACGGCCACGGGCTGGTCCTGCCCTCCACAGGGTCCGTGTTTTCTCTCAGCCGTGGTATAGAAAAGTCCGGACGTGAAGAAGTGGACACGGACTGCAGTAGCGCCGTGCGGTCCCTCCATCGACAGGCCGCGACAAACCACCGCAATCTCAGCGTCGCTCCTCTACGGAGCGTTTTGTTTCACTGCTCATTTCATGGTTCCATATTTTTACATAACATATGTTGCTCAGTTTCAGAGCACAGCTGTTTGAAACACAATATTCACTGTAAAAACACTTACGGAAAAAGCTCCGTAAACATATTAAAGAGGTGAATTTGCGCAGAATATTACAGCTGCTTAAAACCCAACTCCTTTCACTGTCCGCCATATTGTGACGTAAACACCAACAATTTGGCCTCGCGAGAAAGTACGGAAAGGCGGGAGGTCCGAAACGCGTGAGAAATCACGATCCAGCCACCAGTCCGAACCATTGGCGCCAGGTCGGATCGGGAGAATAAGCGGGTTTGTGAGGCTGATCTTCTCTATCGGTCTATGCTGCACTCACCGGTTTCGTACAGCTGTTTTGTACGTGATTTATTTAGGATATTTGGCTGTTTTAAAGGAGTTTTTTCCATTCCACTTTTTAGCAGCACAAAATGAGAAAGTTTGCTGTAGTTACACCTCACCTGTTAACCTCTGGAAAAAATGTGCGCATAGATATAGATCGTGATTTTGTCTGTTGCATTCTAACTGTAGTTTTGCCAGCCTATTCAGAAATCGTATATTTATGACCTGTTAACTACGTGAAATATTGGGTTTTAGAATAATTATACCACCTATGTGTATGTTAATCAGGTAATATGCTTCAGTTCTCTGCTGACGTAATAAACGATTCTGCTTCGTATTGCAGTAACTGACAGTAAGCGGTGGTGTGAAAAAAAGGGGGGCAGGAGGCTGCTGCTTGCTGTTCTTTTGACTGTCCTCAGACATCCCAGCTGCTCCCTTACATTCATGGAGAATGAGGAACAACCAACAGGGTTCAAAATATTAGGATAATGAGGAATAAAAGTGTTTCTTTGACTAAAAACAAGCAAAGTGAAAATGCAAAAAACAGCAAAATAAAAGCAAAAACAAAAATAAACGAAAATGCAAATTAAACACTGAATAAATGTGCATATTTTCCCTTTTTTCTAATTTATTGACCAAATCTTTTCTTACTGTTACACTGATGACAATTTTTCTTCTTGCTTATATTTTTACACAGCACTCCTCACACATATACATTTTTCTTTTAGCAGCTAAATCAACAGCATTTGACAAAAATTCTCTCACCAAGGGGTCACACACTGAGATCCCTCTGTTGCCAGTTGTTACACAATACTGATCAAATTTCCTTTATCCTCCCTTTAATCTTTTCAATTACTTTGAGCAGAACAGTTTGCTGAGATCTGTTAGGTTGACTTTTCCAATCAAACTTCTCACAAAAAACTGATCTGGTGTTAAGCCACATTAAAATTGCATTTAATTCTTTTACAACAGTAAAAACTACAGGGACACAACCTTAGAGCAATCCCTGGTTCATGTGAACATAGATAAATTGTATCATATTTCATATATCACCTTTAAAAACTTCTCAGTGTTCAACAGTAGTCTTACCTTATCATCTCACCAATCTGGCATCTCACTACATGCTGTGTTAGAAAACAGTTCCCACTGTGTTATTTTGCTTGAAAAGCTTTCAGACTCACATTTCACTCACCATGCATGGAATGTGTCACTACCTGTGCACCCCATTATGCCAGCCTTAAATGGTCTGATGTAGACTACTGTCTATCAGCCGCCCATCTCCACATGCTGCTGCTCAATTCATGTTCAGTTGCGCTATTAATCGTTTGTTGCGTTAAGAGCAACAAACATATATGTAGGTACTGACACTACACTGACATGCCCTTTTTAAGCTTTTAACCTGGCCTCGCTACAGTTTTTGCTCTACACAGATCTCTCCTCTGTTCCACATTCAGACAAAACAGCTTCTGTTTGCCTGACGTTTTACTGCAAAGTGATAAGACAAGAGACAGACTTGGTGCTGCACTTAGTGCTACGGACAGTTAACAGCACAACTTAACAAAACCTGAGCAGCAGTGTGTGGAGGTAGGCGGCCAGAAGACATTAGCTACATCAGGTAGTCAGTGTCAATTAGCTGTGAGCAGCATCATAACGGTGTCAACTTATGTACATAGTGACATATTCCAGGCATGGCAAACTTTGCCTCTCACCAAAAACTTGTTGGACAGATAAGGGCAACATAACAAGGTAAGACTGTATAATGAAAGACATATAGAACACAATAATAAAACAAATAAATTTACAATGAAGCAACAAATCAATACAAGGAAAATAGTGAAACAAGTGAGGGAATAAGAAATTCTGAACATGCAGATCTTAACTACTAGTTTTCACATTATATAGAAAATAAAAAATAGTAACTTTCTTCAGTAAATTCAATTTCATATACATTAAGCAAAAAAAAAAAAACCCAACAGCACAGTTCCACGTTACATTTTGGGTCACATGGTGTAACAGGATTTCCATATTTAGTGAACATCCTACAAAAGGTTTAAATTTTCTCTGTTATGAATGTGTAACTGAAACATCAGTGATGTAAAAAAGTGTGGGCTCCACAGTGCAAACAACTCTTCCCGCAAAAGGAAATGTTTCACAAAAGGCTGTTAGTCCTGGTTCTGTCAGTATGAAAAGTGACTAAAAGAAAGAGCTCTATTGAATGCTTGTGGGGAAAAAACTCCATAAAAATTGCTTAATTTGTAGGTCCCATGTGTAGAAACTGAGAGTGTGTCTCGATGTGAAATGGTCATCACGGCCGTGCGGCTGTTGTGGTCAGTTTGGAGTGGATCTGGGGAAGTTCAGGTTTCGGCTGAACAACAGAGTTACATTGGATATTGACCAAGAGGTTATTTAAAACAAGTGCAGGCAAACGTTCCCGAAGACCCAATAAGTAATTTAAATAAAATCTAGATACGTTTGTTTAAACAGTAACTTATTATAACATAATAAGTAGCACAGTAAATTTCACCATTTACTTTTGCACTGAACTGCAATTTTACCTTATCAGCTGAGGTTTACTGGTGACAAAGAGATGAATATTAAAACATTTAAATTGTTTGCTGGGAGGTTTTTAATACAGCCTTAAAGCAGAACTTTTCCCACATTTTCTGTCTTTGTATGGTTTCTCCCCAGAATGAATAAGCTGGTGCCGCTTTAAGGTTCCTCCTTGGGAAAAACACTTTCCACATTGATTACATTCATAAGGCTTCTCTCCTGAATGAACAAGCTGATGCTGTTTTAAGTTACCTATGTGGAAAAAACCCTTTCCACACTGACTACATATATATGGTTTCTCACCAGAATGAACAAGCTGGTGCTGCTTTAACTGATTTCCTCTGGAAAAAGTCTTCCCGCATTCACCACATTTATGTGGTTTCTCAGCAGAATGAACCAGCAGGTGCCGTTTTAAGATGCCTCCTCGGGAAAAACTCTTCCCACATTCAGCACATTGAAATGATTTCTCACCAGAATGAATAAGTAGGTGCTGTTTTAAGTTATATCCTCTGGAAAAACACTTCCCACATTCATTACATTTATATGGCTTCTCACCAGAATGAACACGCTGATGCTCCTTTAAGTGATCTCCTCTAGAAAAACTCTTGCCACATTCACTACATTCATATGGTTTCTCCAAAGACTGAATAAGTTGGTTGAGTTTTGACTCATCTTCTCTGGAAAATGTCTTTCTGTCTTGACAATACTTATTTTGCTTTCCACAACTAATAAGCTGGTGCTGCTTTAAGCGAAAAGTTTGAGAAAAGCCTTTACCACACTGCATGCAACAATATTTGTTCCCTAAGTGAGTCTGCAAATGTATTTTCAATTGTGATTGAGTTTTAAAAACCTTTCTGCATTGATGACATTGCAATTTCTGGGCTTTACAGGTAACAACACAATGACATAGCTTTTCACCGGCTGCACCAGTTATACCAACAGTGACAGGTACCACAGATTTTTCCAAATCACCCTTTGTTAGGATATCATCACCTGCAATATTTAAACTGTTTTCCAGCTTCATAGGATTCTTCTGTAAAAGGTCACCAACAGCTTCATTAACCATAAACTTTGTACTAGAGGCACCATGTAACCGAGAGCACTGGTCTACCTTTAATGCAGCTGTCTTTGATTTATTCTTTCTGGATAAAGGACAAGTAGAATTCATTTGCTCTGATGGAGGGCAAAGAACATCAGTGTTACTGCAGAGATGTAGATCTGTACTGTCCTCCATTATTTTGACCATTACAATTTCCGTATTTATTTCATCATTATCCAGATGTGATTCTGAGTCCATCTCTTCAGCACTGAAGCCCTGAACCTCAGTACAATATTCAGGGTGAGAAATATCCTGATCTTCCGGCTCAGTTTTTATACACATATCCATGGCTGCTGATCCCTCTGGGTAAGAGCTCACTGTGCTGCCAAAACAGTCTGGTTCAGATGGGAAGCCGTGGAGCTCCAGTGAAGCCTGTTCAGCTCCTGCTTCTGCCATCATGATCCTCTCCAGTCTTCTCTCCTTGTAGTTTGTTATGCTGCTCATTGAGGTCTTGTCTGTCAGTGTTCACTTCATATCCTGATCTCTGCTCTGATCCTAGAATGAAATGAAAAAATTAAAACTAAAACTGTTCACTGCACAGTCCCACTAAACAAACAGGACTTTAAACCTATCCAGAACGTCTGACTAAGAAACTGTTTTTTTCTTATATTTCCAAGATTAAAGATATTCGTAGGGGAAAACTTGGCTTTACAGCTTTTGTGTAAATATTTTGACCAACATGAGGTGTAATAAGTAGAGTTAGTGGGGCAAAAACACAGAGGGACGTCCAGGAGTGGGAATCAAACACCGTTACGAAATACAAACATGTAATATATATTTTTTTTAAATTACAGATACAACACTGTGAAAGTACTAATTAAAAACAGGAGAGCGTTAGTAAATACAACTTACCTGTAGGAAACACACCGCTGTTCTGATCCAGCACAACGCGACAGTACAAAAGTTCTCCTCATATTTCCTCACAGCGACACCCTGCGGCTGGTGGCCCTCGGTCCTCCACTGTGCTCAGCTATAAAAATGAGGGATCCTCCAACTTTGAGAAACTAAATAACAATGAATACTCTCACAATGATTTACTAAGCACTTCTTGGCGTTCTACTGCAAGAAGATTTTCTTACATCTCCCGACTGAACGGCACTACACTTTTCATCACAGTGTGACTTAGTGATTAATGTGAGCTGGCAAATACAATGCACAACTAAATACAGGGTTTGTGTTGGATACACTGTCGCAAACGTCCTATAGTATTTAACGCATTTATAAACATGCACAACCACGCACACAATACACCATTACATGCAATTTAGACTGCTCAATCCACCTGAAACTCACGTCCTTGGACGGTCAGAAGAAACCACAGCACCTAGTGTACAGTAACCTGAGCACCTAGGGGAACTACTTTATTTAGTGTACAGTAATGATAGCTGAGCGGAATCTGAAAAGATTGCTTTACATTCTCATAGAGTAATTGAAGGGAAAGGGAAACTGCGTTACGTTGTTATGGTAACTAATGTGAACTATTGAAGTAACTATCTATTTTAATACGATCTAGTGATAATTTACCATAAATTAGTGTCAAATTTGGGGCTCGGGAATGGACAAAAATCATAACTTAAACGAATGGCAATTACTTTTCACACCGTACATCGAAGAAAGTTTATCCAAAGATTTTCAAACGGTCGAGGTGATTTTTCTAACGCGTTCTGACCTTTTCAGTTTCCGTATTTATGTCGCGGAGCTAATTTGTCAGTGATTTGACGTCACCACATGGTGGACAGTGGAAGGGAGCGCTTGTTCAACAGCTGAACTTTTCTGCCCAATTTAAAGTGCTTCTTGGCCCTCTCTCCGTAAGTACTTTGACCCTAAATATTTCAGTCGTGTTTGTGCACTGGAATTGGCCGGTTCTTCGCAGTTACCGACACCCACTTTGCACGTTCACCTCAGCTCGGCTCTGTTGTGCTCAGTTGGAACTCAGTTTTATGGCGATGTCCGATAAAGCAGCACAGCGACAGAGAAACAGGTTGAACAGGGAAACAAAACAGTAAAAGACCATACAGGTGCTGTACACAGTGTGAGAGGGTGAGTGCAGTGGCGTTGGAAGATTTCCTCAGGCCGGTGGATTGGGGACACAGGCAGGGTCACAATGGACAGTGTTCAGGCACACAGTGCAAGTATTACAGCAGTACAGAACATACAGAAATTGTAAAGGTGGCTCTAAGAGAAGCACACAACTCCAGACGGTGTACCTATCAGGATTGCTGAAGTGCGCAGGCCCCTACATCAAAGCAAGGTTCTGGTCTAATGAAGGGGATATTGTCACTGCAATTTATATAAGGTAAGACAGCATTGTGTCTGCACCTTAATTTGTCATAAAACCCTCATTTTCTGCATTCCTTAAAAGCAGCTTTCCTGGCAAGTGTGCGCCTTTGACATAAGCATCCATAACACTTTTTACATGTGTATACATAATACTTAGCACTAGTGTTATTTGTCAGAATTAAACATGTTTGATGTCACAAACCCCAACGTGTGTCAGATAATGATAGTAATTCTTCCTGCTTGTTCTCCAGTGTCTATTAATCCCAGAGCAGAGGAGATGCCACATGGGCTGCAGAGCAAGTGAACACTGACAGGAGACAAACAGGGTCTCACTGAGCAGTGTAACACAGCACAAGGAGAGAAGACTGGAGAGGATCATGATGGCAGAAGCAGGAGCTGAACAGACTTCATTGGAGCACCACAGCCTCCCATCTGAACCAGACTGTTTTGGCAGCACAATGACCTCTTACTCAGAGGGGTCAGCAGCCATGGATGTGTGTGTAAAAACTGAACCTGATAAGGAGGACATTTCCCAGTCTGCATATTGTACTGAGGTTCAGGGCTTCAGTACTGAAGAGATGGACTCAGGGCTGCATCTGGACACTGAGCACATTAAAACAGAGACTGTAATGGTCAAAATAATGGATGATGATGGCAATCTACAGCTGTGCACCAACACGGAGGAGCTCTGCCCTCCATCAAAGCAGTTAAACTCTTCTACTGGACTGTTATCCACACAGTGTAAATCAGAGATGGGAGAAGTGAAGGTAGAGCAACATCCTCTGGTACAGGAATTTTCTGGTACAGTAAAGGGAATTGATGAATCTTCTCACTGTGACATAAAGGAAGAATGTGAAGACTTACAGGTGAATGAATTAAGCACTGTTCCTTATCTTTTATCTGAACATTGTAAATCAGAAACAGATGAAGTTAATGTAGAGCAATATTCTCAGTTACACAGACCCTGTAGTGCAGAGCCAGGTTTTTCTCAAGTTTTTCACTTAAAACAGCTTCAGATAAGTAATTATAGAAAACAGAAATATTATCAATGGAAAAACAATTTTCCCAGAGGAGGTGAGTTAAAACAGCACCGGCTTATTAATTCTGGTGAGAGAAGATGTACAGATAGTCCAAGTAGAATGTGTTTTTCTCAAGGAGATAGCTTACAAGTTCTCCAGCTTGTTAGTTCTGTGAAGACGTTTGAATGTAGTCCTTCGGGAAGGAAAAAATCTTGTCAAAAGTACTTTAAAAATCAAGAATTTATTCATTTTGCAGAAAAACCATATAAATGTAGTCAATGTGGAAAGTGTTTTTCCAGAGGAAATAACTTAAAACGGCATCAGCTTCATCACTGTGAGAAACCGCATAAATGTATTGAATGTGGCAAAAGTTTTTCTCAGATTTTTCGCTTAAAATTGCACCAGGTCATTCACTGTGGAAAACAAAGTAAATACTGTCATGGTAGAAAGACTTTATCAAGAGGAGGTGAGTCAAAACAGGACCATCTTGTTCATTCAGAATTCAAATGTATTCAGTGCGGAAAGAATTTTTGTTCTCAAAGTTACCTGAAAAAACATCAGCTTATTCATTCTGGTGAAAAACCTTATAAATGTAGTGAATGTGGAAAGTGTTTTGCCCTTGAAGGGACCTTAAAACAGCACCAACGTCTTCATTCTGGTGAGAAACCGTATGTATGTAGTCAGTGTGGAAAGAGTTATTCCCAAGGAAGTCACTTAAAACAGCACCAGCTTATTCATTCTGGAGAGAAACCATGTGTATGTAATGAATGTGGAAAAAGTTTTTCCAGGGCAGATCACCTAAAAGAGCATCAACGTGTTCATTCTGGTGAAAAACCATATAAATGTAGTCAGTGTGGAAAAAGTTTTTCTAGAGTCTATAACTTAAAACAGCACCAACTTACTCATTCTGGTGAGAAACCATATATATGTAGTCAGTGTGGAAAAGGTTTTTCCCAAGCAAACAATTTAAAACATCACCAGCTTATTCATTCTGGTGAGAAACCTCATGAATGTAGTCAGTGTGGAAAAAGTTTTTCTCGATCTTATCATTTGAAACAGCACCAGCGTGTTCATTCTGGTGAGAAACCATTTAAATGTGGCGAATGTGGAAAGAGTTTTTCTAGAGTAAATCACTTGGAGCATCACCATCGTACTCATTCTGGTGAAAAGCCATTTAAATGTAATGATTGTGGAAAAAGTTTTGCTCTAAGGCAGTACTTAAAAAAACATGCAAAAACACACTGAATGTTTAAATGTACTGAATATCTATTTAGTGTGAATTGTAAAGATCCAGAGAACAAAGCTGATGAGATTCACCTGCAGCTGAGTGTCAGAACAAATTTTCAATCTTCTACTATATAACTCTTATTTATGAATGAAGGAAACCAATGTTGATTTCAGTAAAATGCATAAAAGGAATTGTAGGTGCTGGTAGGAAAGGTTGATCTGCAGGCTGTAGTTACCTTCTCCTCCTTGGTTACTGTCCTGTCTGACTGTTCTTCATTTTACCCCTGAACTCCCAAAGTGACCATGCAGCCATAGCCTTTTCTGAGACGTTCACTTGGGGAATACCTGTGAGAAATAATTTGATGTATCAAACAGTTGAACCATTATTTAGGAGAGCTTCAGTGGCACTCCATTCTGTGTAGGAAGCTCACCAAGATGGTAAAACGAACCCTGTTACTATGAAAGGCTCAAAAATAGCTGGGTAAATGGTTTTCCTTTTTTGTTTAAATGTTAAAAACATGGATTTACTAAAATATTTTCCTGTGTATTGCAAAATGTAGGTGATAATATTTGAAAGGAACAAAGATTTGCTGTAAGGTTGTGTATCAGATATACTCTAAAAATTAAATATTAATTTCCATTTTATGCTATATTGGTTTTGTGTGAAGCAGTATTTGACCATAAAAGGTTATCTGAGGATCACAGGGCCTGGATTGAGGATAGCTGCTTAAAGTTGTCATCACTAATGAAACCTGTAATTTTGTTTTCCCCCCCCCATTCATTTTCAATTTTTAGAGGTTGCAGTTAACATTTTGCTATGTCTTTGTCTAATGGCTATACAGCTATCCCAGCCTGCTTTAAGAAAGCTGAGCGCTAAGAGAAGAAGCTAATTCAGGACATATTGCCTAATCACACATAGACTCACACCTCTCACAGCCCAACACACTGTGGCTTACAGTCATATCTGCTCTCAGTTAACTTGCTTCAAAGTGAATTAGTGTGTAAGACCATAAGACGTCACGTCCTTAAGACCAATTAGTTTACTTAATGTTGATTTCAGCATCATAACCCAAGCAGGTTCTGTTATAGGTCAGGATGAAGAGGAAGCTACAGTCCATCGTGTATATTAGCTCACGTCCCCTAAATCAAGTGAATACCCTGAGCTCCTTTAGCCATCTGATAATTCAACTGAGGTGAAGTAAGAAGGTCCTCTAGGTCCTTCTTACCAATAGCCATCTGCCTCCATAATGGCACACAAACCTGTCAGCTATTAGTTTCTACCTCATTTATAGGAACTGTCTTATTTATTATTGAAGTTTGTTGGCTACCTTTTTATTTTGCACCTTATCATGTCCAGCTGAGGATTAGTCCTGTCTGGTCATTTCCTAAATTGTCTTGATTACTTGACATTACTTATTTTTCAGACAAAGAATACTGTCCATTAAATAAAAATGGAAATTATGAAAGATGAAATGAAGTAGTTTAACCATGAAATGCTCCCCTGTGTGGTGTTTCAGTGATCTAAAACTGAAGGAAAGGTCTCTTGTTTAACCTCCACAAAGTAAAGATTTACCTGCAGGACACAAAACAGCTTCTCTTTGTTTTATGTTGTCTACAGTTTTAATAAAAGAACATGTTAAAAAGACGACGACTTCATACTGAATGGATGCGGTAAAAATTTCATTTGGGCTTCTTCTCTTTCCGTACTCGTCACAACATGGCGGTCCGTTCAGCTCCTACACTTTTCCTTCGAATAAACTGTTTGAAAGTGTTTTGTCACCCTTTTTTTGGACGCACTTTTACAATAAATATGGTGCCTCAGCCGGGTTTGAACTGGAACTTGGCGAAATGTATAATGCTGGAAAACCAGGAGCAGTGAAATACCTGTTCAAATCGAAAGCGCAGTGAAGCAGAGCTCCACAGAGCAGAGGCGGTACCGTCCGTGTCGGGTTCTTCATGTCAGCACTCGACTACACGGGCAAACTGGCACGCCACTTTGTCTCGGTAAGTGAGTAAACGGCTGCAGATTGGCGGCTTTGCTGTACGTAACTTCAGCAAAGTGTATGGGATTTGTCCTTTTTTACAAAGTAATCTGTGGCAGTGTTATGAAATTTGTGCATCAATTGTGTCAACTTCTTTTCAGTGACACATGTAGTTGAACAATCGGTGCCCAGACTGTCCTTGAAACTCACTCGGCAGTGAGAACAGGTAATATTCATACAAACAAACGTGTCCCCGCAGTCAAGACCAAGGTTTCTGTAACATTTCCCATAGTTCAGGCTGATACACAGCACATGTACAGTCCTCAGTGAGTTTTAATCCATATTGATTTATTTTATTTTTTATTGCTTTAGTAATGATTCCAAACTGCCACTTTCTGTTACATTAGGATGATGACACAGTAAATTAACAGGTTCTTCTTATTCTACTCCTTTGTATTATTTTTACTAAAATATTGAATGGGAAAAGTGATTTGGCTATCAAGGAGCCTAAACAGTGCAGGTGCATTTTAGTAATTAAACTGAAATGTTCTGCATTGTTTGGAAGTAACGTCCTTTATTTATTAATGTGTTTGTGTGTCAGATAATGATGGTAATTCCTCTTCCTCACCTGTCTTCTAGAGTATATTCATCCTGAAGCTAAGGAGACACCACATGGGCTGCAGAGCAAGTGAACACTGACAGGAAACAAACAGGGTCTCACTGAGCAGTATAACACAGCACAAGGAGAGAAGACTGGAGAAGATCATGATGGCAGAAGCAGGAGCTGAACAGGCTTCACTGGAGCTCCACAGCCTTCCATCTGAACCAGACTGTTTTGGCAGCACAGTGAGCGCTTACTCAGAGGGATCAGCAGTCATGGATATGTGTATAAAAACTGAGCCTGATGAGGAAGACATTTCCCAGTCTGCATATTGTACTGAGGTTCAGGGCTTCAGTACTGAAGAGATGAACTCAGGGGTGGATCTAGACACTGAGCACATTAAAACAGAGACTGTAATGGTCAAAATAATGGATGACGATGGTAATATACAGCTGTGCAGAAACACCAAGGAGCTCTGCCCTCCATCACAGCAGTTAAACTTTTCTACTGGACTGTTATCCACACAGTGTAAATCAGAGACAGGAGAAGTGAAGGTAGAGCAACATCCTCAGTTAGAAGGATCATCTAGTTCTGAAACAACAGTTAATGAAGCAGCAGGTCATAATATAAAAGAAGAGATTCCTTATTTACAAGTGAATGAGTTTATCTCTATTCCTTTTTCTTTATCAGTACAACACAAGTCAAAAGCAGGAGAAGTGGAGGCAAAACAACATTCTCAGTTACAGGAACCTTCTGGTACAGAGAAGGAAATTAACAAAGCTGCTCAATGTGGCATAAAGGAAGAGAAAGTAGATGTACGGGTGCATGAGTTAGGTTCTGGTCTTTGTTCTTTATCCAGACAGTGTAAATTAGAGACATCTGAGGTTAAAGTAGAGCAACATTCTCAGTTACAGAGTCCCTTTAGAACAGAGTCAACATTTAAAGTTGCCAATCATAGTGTAAAGAAAGAGTGTACTGATTTGCATGCTGCACATGACCTTTTACAGAAGGATTCTGTGAAGATGGAAAGCAGTTTAATTATTTCTGGAGATAATATCCAAACAAAGGGTGCACTGGAGGCATCTATGGGATCTGTCACCAGTTTGTCCCAAACATGTTACTTAAAACGTCACCAGCTTCATTATTCCAGCAACAAACAGTGTACATGTGGTGAATGTAGGAAAAAAGTTTCTGAATGTACTCAGTTAAAACAGCCCCAACTTATTAATTCAGTTCACAAACCGTATAAATGTGGTGAATGTGGAAAAAGTTTTTCTCTCTCTAGCAACTTTCATGTCCACAAACGTATTCATTCTGGTGAGAAACCGTATACGTGTAGTGAATGTGGGAAAAAATTTTCTCGGTCTAGCAACTTAAAGGTCCACAAGCTGATTCATTCTGGTGAGAAACCATATAAATGTAGCATATGTGGGAAGTGTTTTTCTGTTGAAAATGCCTTAAAACGACACGCGCTTCTTCATTCAAATGCAAACCCATTTAACTGTAATCAGTGTGGAAAAGGTTTTTCTTGTCAAAGTAACTTAACCAAACACCACCGTATTCATTCTGGTGAGAAGCGATACAGATGTAGACAATGTGGAAAGAGTTTTTTCGGTGGACCTGGCTTAAAATATCACCTACTACTACATTCTGGTGAGAAACCGTATAAATGTACACAGTGTGGAAAGAGTTTTTTCCAAGCAGGGACTTTAAAACGGCACCAGTTTGTTCATTCTGGTGAGAAACCATATGTCTGCAGTGAATGTGGAAAAGGTTTTTCCAGAGCAGGTCACTTGAAACAGCACCAGACTGTCCATTCTGGTGAGAAACTGTATAAATGTAGTGAATGTGGGAAGAGTTTTTCTCAAGCTAATTGCGTGAAACGGCACCAGCGTGTTCATACTGGGGAGAAACCGTATGTGTGCAGTGAATGTGGACAGTGTTTTTCTCAAGCTGGTTGCTTAAAACGGCACCAGCTGGTTCATTCCGGTGAGAAACCATGTAAATGTAGTAAGTGTGGAAAGAGTTTTTCCCGAACTAGTTATTTAAAGCAACACAAAATTATTTGTCATTAATACTGTTCAAGGATGGGAGGGTTTAGACAAGATAAAAAAACACCAGTTCATTCTGTTGACAAATCAGGATTAATCAGCATGGGAAGATATTTATCAGCCATTTTAATTAAGAAAACTCTCTGCTGCATAATTAAATCATGATTGCAAAGGAAACAATGATGGACGTTTGAATCCCAGTGAATTATTGTTACACGTAAGAAGTTGTGTGCTGCATTCTGTACATACAGTGTTCTCCTAGCTCACCTCTGGAACCCAGATCCTGGGGTGGGGTCTGCCCAGTCTGAGCACTGAACCCTGAACTCCCCCAAGCCGCTCCTGGAAGCCCACAATAGCTACAGCCCAGGTAGGATCATGTGGGGCCATGAGGCAGATGCTCACCTTCTACACATGAAACGTACAATAATGTATTTTTAGCAACTTTTTCAGTAGCTTTAATAAGCTGCCTTCTTTCAGAGGCTTGGGGGGGGGTAGCTTTCTGCAGACTGTTGGCCTGAATGAGACATTTCCACTGGCAGTTACTGGAAGATTGAGTCCCGAACACTGACCCAGAATGTGACAAGTGTAACTAGGTCATTTATGTGTTACTTTTTTGTTTAATGTTTTGAAATCTGAATTTAATAAAGACATTTTTGTTGGATGTGTTCCTCATGTTAACTTTTGTCTCTGTACAACAGACTTGCTTTTGTGTATTTAGAACAATTTTGCAATGCTCTAAAATAAAATGTTAATTTTGTTTTATGCCAAATTGGGTTTCTCTGAGCTTTTCAACTGTAGTACTTTAAAAGCTATTTGGGAGGAGGTGGGATAGGAACCTGGTCTTTTAAGCTCTTGCAGTATAATATAAACATGGAAATATTAACTCGTGTTATTCAATTCATTTGACCTGCTGGGTTTTTTCAGGACTCAGGAAGGAGCATCTGAAACTTGTTTTTACAGCACTGGTGACTGGTGAGGGACCCACCATGGCAAAAACTGGGATGGAGAGCTGCACTTTCATAAGTACAGCAGTACTTTGGCGAAACTGCGCCACCAACCGGTAATATGTGCCTCGCTCGCGCATTCCCTTTGCCTATTCGTGTAACCTCATAAACAAACGGTACATGAATCGACACTTATCAACCCCCCTCCCCCCCAGCAGTGTTACACAGCAACCCCATCAACAGTTCAGCAAACACTAGGGTCGTACCTGGGCCCTGGAGGGGGCGTGGCTGTCCACCATCGTGCCACAGGTGTTTGAGGTCCTTTAAAATAATTTTTCAACACTGGTGCTCATTTTTAATTTGTTAGGTTTTACTGCAGCAACGCACATTAAAATAGGTATATGCTGCCATTCCCAACTGTTCAACTAAAATGGTACCCGCTGTTGGACCTGAGGAGGGGGTCTGTCCCCCATTCGCTCGGTTACCGGACAAAGTGCGGCTGCATCCAACCGGAACTGTAACCAGATAACAACTATATATTTGATTAGTTTGCACGGTGGAGGACCGATGGCGGCAGCCGCCAGGTGGCGCTGCGACGGAGTGCGGGGGACTTTCATACTTCTGGCGGTTGGGATGTGCTGGAGCAGAACTGCGCTGTGTTTCCTACAGGTAAGACCTGTTTTTTTTTTAACTCTCTCTCAGTGTTTTATATTATTTAACAGTTTTATTTTTGTGATTTTTAAAATGTGTTAGATGTTTGTGTTGATTTGCTTGTACGGAGAACTGAACACACTGAAGGGATTGAGTCCCGCTCCTGGACGCTCCTCTGTGTTTTTGTCCCACATGAACTCTTTATTTATACTGATTTAAATATTTACACAGAAACTATAAAATCAGGTCTGTTCTAGTCGAGGAATATTGGATACTGTAGAAATATGAGAGAATACAGTATAATAGCGCTTCGTCACGACAAACTTTTTAACCGAGCACAGTGCGGTTTTAAACTATTTATAGTTATTGTACTTGTTCGGTGGGTATTTTGCTGAAGTATTTTAGGGTTTTGTATGGAGCGGAGATTCGAACCCGGAAGCGTGAAAACCCCTGGCAACAGCAGCATCATAACACCACCTGTTGCCCCAGCAACAAAACACAGTGCCGCAAGGGGTAATGGGAAGGCTCCGTGCCCCCCCCCCTTTTTTTTATTGTCACTCATTTACGGCCGCTGCCTTCATCTTACACTGAACGGACGTGTTTGTCACAGACACACAGCAAGAAAACCAGTCGTGTGACATTTAAACTTGAACTTAAATTAGAAGAAACCCTTAAGATAAGCCCAAACGATATTACCCAATAATACGTTGAAATAAAACAAATTGACTCAAAACAATGATGAAATGTAACGAATATTTTTATTTCTCACTCAGTATTTTTTTTCAGAAACTTTAGGTGCTGAAAATTGTTTTAAAAATAAACAAAAATTTAATTATGGAAAAAATTCAAATGCTAATATCAAGCCTAGAATTTTGTGCAATGCTTGTATTTGTTTTTTTGGAACTGCGATTAGTGACAAAATATTAACATTTTATAAAGATAGCTCCATTGGTTTCACCAAAGACTGGAACAATACTGGAACCTATGACAATACTGGGTATCACTGGATACCATGGTAACATTTCTACATGCACCTGGTTACAGATAACAAAAGGTTGCCATGACTCCCCTTCTGTCCCCAGTAACAGGTCTTCTCCCAGAGCAAAACAGACACTTCTGATAAAGACCTCTTTGTCTTTGGGGCACTCCGGCAATTTGGGTTTTTACGACATGCTAGTAATTTCTATTTTTTGGTTTGTGTGATGGAATCTTAGACATGTCTATTGTTTACCATCCCAGAAAAAACTGATTCTGACCTCAAACCAAGAACATCGTCCTCTTCAGAACTATATTTTGTAGCCATCTAAACAGTCTATATGAAAAAGAAAAACTTGTCAGAATGACACAGTAATTATTTTCAGCACCTACTTATAAGCTGTGCAATATAAGTAATCTATAGTTTACACTCTGAAGTAGAAAACCATTTTCAAGTTGAACACAACCATGTCAAGAGTAAGTTTTGCAACAAGATATTTGCAGCAGAATTTGATGTATCAAGTGAGTAAACAAGGGGCCCAATGTGGGCGTGATGGTACAAAATGACATAATGGAATCTATTCATAATGGGGTGACATCTTTATGTCTATAAAGTGCCATCTCTTTTTATCTCTGTACTTTATGAATAGCTTTGTTTGTCTTTACTGCAGACTTGAAGTTTAGCACAGTGATACATCTCACTCTACAGGATGTTTTCAACACCAAAAAGTCCATCAAGTCTCTTGAGAATTTCCACTTTGGTCTTTGAAATAAGGCTTGGAAATGTGCATAGTTGTGTCATGCAGAGCGTAGCTACATAACCCACAGTGAATGTCATGTTGACCAAATGGCACAAGCATGACACCTATGTGCTTTCTCACACACACTACTGATATGTACTTAGTGCAGTAAGTTCAAAGGTAATAAATGTAATTATACAGTTGGCACACACAGCACTCTGTTTTTGACCATCTCAAAAGAGCATGTGCAGTGAAGACATTTGTAAATACAACTGGCTTAAGGTCTGCAGACCAAAATATCTGCAATGAGCTCCCAGTTGGAAAAAGATGAGCCAGTAATTGTCATATGTGAGCATCTATGAGCCAAACATGACTTAAAGCATCATACCGTTATTTTTTTTCTCCTTTGCTGGAACACAACGGTGAAAGGAAGGGGTAATGCGGGGCAGTAGGAGATGTTTGGAGTAAAACGCCAAACAGGCAACTGTTGTTGCTTCCCTGAGGTCAATACTAATGTCTTTGCTCCTTAGCATGATGTTAACACACACCTGAATGCTCCAGACCACCAAACTGGCAAAAGTTCTGCATTTATATAGTGGTGCTCACAGTCCCTGAAGACCAACTAATCAAGCACATTTGGTTAGCATCACCTGGTGGCTTCCTTAGTCCCTATGGAAGCAGGGAGGAGTGTTCTTAATTTTTCCCACATGCTGCCTGCATATTGACTTAACAGTTTTCACCATACTGAAAAAGTATCTGTTACCTGAGACTAGAATTGTTTCATTTTAGAACTTGGTGAGGACCAAAATTATTATTTATACCTTAATATGTAACACCATAAAACTGAAAGGGGTGCACTTTGTTTTGTACATCACTGTATCATATACCCTATAACTGCAGTGGTGCAATTTCTGGGGACAAAGCCAAAAAAACATAGATGTATGGTGTGTTTGTCTCTTTTCCTGAGACAGTGCTGCAAAGTTACATCAATATTTTTGGGGCACTTACAATAAGATGGAGACTCAGTAAATGACACCTGAACAGGTTCTTCTCACTCTGCCCATTTGAATTATTTCTGTCTAGAAATAAGAATAAAATGAATAAAATACTTTGGTCATCAAGAAAACCCAGCAGTGCATCTTTGTCATTAAACCAAAATGTTCCATATTTCACAGAAACCTAAAAAGTCACACATGGCTGTATGTGGCAGTTATTGATGGTAATTCCTGTCTCTTTACCTCCCCCATCCTCCAGTATGTATTAATCCCAGGGCACAGGAGATACCACATGGGCTGCAGAGCAAGTGAACACTGACAGGAGACAAACAGGGTCTTACTGAGCAGTGTGACACAGCACAAGGAGAGAAGACTGGAGAAGATCATGATGGCAGAAGCAAGAGCTGAACAGGCTTCACTGGAGCTCCACAGCCTCCCATCTGAACTAGACTGTTTTGGCAGCACAGTAACCTTTTACTCAAAAGGATCAGCAGTCATGGATTTGTGTGTAAAAACTGAGCCTGATGAGGAAGACATTTCCCAGTCTGCATATTGTGCTGAGGTTCAGGGCTTCACTGCTGAAGAGATGGGCTCTGGGCTGCATCTGGACACCGAGCGCATTAAAACAGAGACTGTAATAGTCAAAATAATGGACGACGATGGTAATCTACAGCTGTGCAGCAACACTGAAGAGCTCTGTCCTCATTCACAGCAGTTAAACTTTTCTACTGGACTGTCATCCACACAGTGTAAATCAGGTAACATGAAGGTAGAGCAACATCCTCAGTTACAAGAACTTTCTGGTACAGAGATGGAAATGAGTGCAGTTTCTCATTACAGTATAAAGGAAGAGTATACAGACATACAGGTACATGAATTAATCACCTTTCCTTGTCCTTTACCCAAACTGTATAAATCAGAGACAGATGAAATGAAGGTAGAGCAGCATCTTCACTCAGTAGGATCATCTCCTACAGAAACAGTAGTTAATGATGATGTAAATGACCTTTTATATAGTATGCAGTGTGGAAGTTTTTCTCAAACTTGTCAATTAAAAAACCACCAGATAGTTAACTGTAGTGAGAAACCGTATAAATGTGGACAATGTGGAAAACATTTTTCCCAGGCGCGGACCTTGAAGCAGCACCAGATTCTTCATACTGGTGAGAAACCGTATAAGTGTAGTGAATGTGGAAAATGTTTTCCCAGAAGAGATAACTTAAAACTCCACCAGCTTGTTCATTCTGGTGAGAAACTATACAAATGTAATGAATGTGGGAAGAGCTTTTACCAAGCAGGTTCTTTAAGACAGCACCAGCTTATTCATTTTGGTGAGAAACTGTATAAGTGTAGTGACTGTGGAAATACTTACTCTCAAATTAGTCACTTAAAACACCACCAAGTAATTCATTCTAGTGAGAAACCATTTAAATGTGATGAATGTGAAAAGAGTTTTTCTAGATCAAGTCACTTGAAACTGCACCAGCGTGTTCATACTGGTGAGAAACCCTATAAATGTGATGAATGTGGAAAGAGTTTCTCCCAAACGGGTAGCTTAAAACAGCACCAACTTATTCATTCTGGTGAGAAACCATATAGATGCAATGAATGTGGGAAGACTTTTTCCAGAGGTGATAACTTAAGAATACACCGGCGTTTTCATTCCGGCGAGAAACCGTATGAATGTGGTGAATGTGGGAAGAGTTTTTCCAGGGGAGATCATTTAAAGCAGCACCAGCGGACTCATTCTGGTGAGAAACCATATAAATGTAGTCAGTGTGAGAAAAGTTATACTCAAAAGCATTATTTAAAAAAACATGCAAAAACACATTGAATGTTTCAGTGTGATTTTTCTTTAATATTAACAGTAGAAATCCAGTGAGCTAAAAACTGACTCCTCACAAAGACACTTTAAAATAACCATGGTAGCTGTGGCTCAATCACAACTATCCAGCATCAAGAAATACATGCTGATTTTGTGCATGTGAAAAGTACAATTTAATTTGTTTCAGTCATTTTCCAAGGGTTTTATTGGTACCATCAGGGCTCAGAAAAGTTTTCCACAGACTTATTAGCTTTTTATGAGATGCTCCTTTGATAATAATGAGAAAGGAAAATATTTTTATAGTCTTGATGTTTCGAACAGACAAACCTTCTTTCGGGAGAGCATCAATGACTCTGAACCTTGAGAAAGAGGATGATCAATTATGGGAGACTTGAGTTACACTAAGTGATTCCTAATGTAATAATTATGTCATTGTGCATTTTTAAATCACTTTCGATTTGATGTATTGAAATATGAATTTACTAAATAATTAATATTTGATGATTTATTTTGTACCATAAAAGCTCACTAAGGTTGTGTAGCTCAGAAAAAATAAAGTTACTATTTGTATTTTATGCAGTATTATTTTTGTGTGAGATTACTGGCCATTAAACACATCTGTTTTCAGTAAAACAGACCGACTCAATCCTAACAGACAAAGGTTGAAGGAACTCAACCCATCATTCTTACCTGCTTCTGCTAGTCAGAGTATCAGGCTGGGAAACTACACCCTGGATGGGACACGGGGCCATTGCAGGGCAGCTGCACTCACACACAGTCACATAGTCACAAAAAGGAATGCAGAGGGACATTTCACCTAAAACATGTTTCTTTGGTGTGTAGAAAGAACTGAAGTACCTGGAGGAAACCTGAAAACTGCACATGGAAAGTGGTTCCTGCTGATGCCCCTGGTTCAGCCTGTGCAAAGCGGAGAATTACCTGCAGGACACAAAACAGGAGCTCTATTTTATGTTTTCTACAGTTTTACTATAAGAACATGTGTACTGTGAGGAGAACTTGAATGGATGTGGCGAACACTTCCAGAATAAATATTTGAAAAGCATTTTTTAAAACGTATCACTGTCAAGTTCAAATGACTTTTTTCAGACCTTTAACCTGGAAACACAAACATATTACAAACTACTGTGACAAATGTATGTGCAGGTCAGACGACACTGATGACATGAGAATCCAGAATGGCGTATGACACGAAGCATTACCATGAAAGTATAGAACGAGGAGCAGTGTTGTTAAACCACTCCTCCAAAAAATTTGCTAAAACTACCCCCAAAAGTCTCCCATTTTAAACAAAAGTTACCAAAATTGTATGTATACCTATATTTCATTTATATACATGGTAACGGGTGGAATTGTGGCTCCCATCATGCTTCGCTTTGTACATAGTTGATGTGTCTAACCACAGTAGGAAGTCCAGGGCTTGGTAATAACTCTAAGGCTGTGTTGGTTGTATAGTAGTTCCGTGGGTGGGTGTGTTGCTAATCATGCTATGTAAGAATAAAGTTTGTGTTTCCACGGATTTGCTTTTGAACCCTTTGTCAGTAATACTTCTGATGTGGGTCGTTACAATATAAAAGAGTTCTTTTCTTACCAATTTAAAGCTTATCACACAGCATATCCTTGGTAGTGTCTTTATCCTCATAATGTGATGCCATAGTTCCCACTTTCTCAATTAAATTCCTTGGAAAACTAATTCCCACACATTCTGTTGCAGGCCAAAAGTCCATATCTTATGTGGAGGATTGAACTGAGTCTTTTGAGTGCTAATTGGTTCCTGAGTTTGTTTTTTATAACACTGAACTGACTAAACACTCGTTCCACATCTGCATTACTGTGTGGAAGTGTGAGCATCTGGACTGCTAAATCACACAGCTCTTCAAATGGCTCTTCGCCTGCTGCATCTCTGTACATGCTGACTTCTGCCCACAGTTTCTCTGTTGTCCACATTTTGCCATCGTACATAGAGTAGGTTTTACTGTTGCTTCTCATTTTTGCCCTCTGGAGGACACAACTGTCTTTGCTAATTCGCAATTGTCTGCTTTGAATGAGCCAGCACATAACGAACAGACAGTGTGTTGACCTTCCTGAGTATATTCAAGTTTTCTGGTACATTTATTATTTTTTGAATAATAATCTTGAATCTAATTTCTTGAATTATAGTAAACCTTGCACAATGCTCTCATTGCTGCTTTTGGCACAGATTCCGCTCTGTCAGCCCTTTCAAGCTCATAGCCCAGATGTTGTTGAGGGTCCAGGTGTTGGTGAATCTCCCATGTGTATTGGGAAGTCTCACATTCGTGCCAGACCCAACAAGTCACTTGAGTCCTTTGGTTAAAAGAGGATGATCAGCCCTTTTTGCTTGAAGAGTTTAATTGACCACTTGTATCTCCGACAGTGTGTTAATAAATTGCAGGAATGGCCTGGTCACAATAAACCCATAAAACAGCATTCTGTTTGTCATACCCCCTACTGTTCACACTGGGGGACTTATTTAACTTAAAAATAATATTTCATTGGCTGTGAAAATGTGCACGTAGGCCTACAGAAAAAAATAACTAGTGAGTGTTTGGGGTTTTAAAGAGGTTTATTGAATCACACATAAAACAAAAAAACAAAACAAAAACAAAAAACATTCATGAATGTGGC
Source organism: Arapaima gigas (assembly GCA_900497675.1). NCBI lineage: Eukaryota > Metazoa > Chordata > Actinopteri > Osteoglossiformes > Osteoglossidae > Arapaima > Arapaima gigas. The sequence goes on along the minus strand of UFQX01001403.1, from coordinate 1,814 downwards.
TGTAAAAATCGCTGAACAGTCGCTAAATATTTGTAAAAGCAGCTAAAACAGCTCCTGGTCGCAAATCATAATAGAAAGTCGCAGTGGATACCGAAAAATCGCTAAATTTAGCGACAACCTCGCCAAATTGTCAGCACTGATGAGGAGAAGGTTTTCGTAACGCGTTTCGACCCTTTGCTCTCGCCGTTCTCTTGCGCGACGCTTTTTTATTGGCGCTTCACCGTTACAATATGGTGGACCACGGCAAGAGGCGACTGTCAAACAGGTGCACTTTTCTGTTCCAATCCTCCGTTTTCGAGTGCTTTCCGACCCTCTTTCTAGTAGTACTTTCATACTCGATATTTCTCTCCTGTAGCTGTCGCTTCTGCATCGGACCTGAGCGATTAACTGGAGATGTCAACCTCTATATTTCAGTCTTAAAAATAATCGAGCAAAATGTGCAACGATAGAGAGGAGGGAAAAGTGTCGTAAAAGTGTTCAAGTGAAAAAAACTAGTCGACGTTTGTCTCTGGACGGGCTGTAAGTTGGCTTAGGTGCAGTACAGAACTTTAGTACAACGACCTGCCGTTATGCGGGGTTATGATACATAATCAATTTTTCCTCGTTAATCTGTGAAAGTGTTATTAAGGAATTACTGAAATGGGGACAAATTAATTGTTCTGTTCTGTCTTAAATTTGGTCAATGAATAATAATTATAATGGGAATAGAGAAGTGACTCCTATGAAATACAAGGGTGAACTTGAGTAAAGTAAACGCATCTGCAGCTTAATTTGTCATTATCGAAAAACTACTTCTAGTCTAGTGGATATGTAGTGTCCTGTTAGTTTGCCTATTTAAAACTTCCTATTTGAGTATTTTCATGACACACCTGATCCTCAAGTGATTGACATCATTGTAATTCTGTTCATAACTTGATTTATTGATAAGTCCAACCATTGACCTTTACCACAAACAAGAAAAGCTTAATATAGACAACCCTAAGACTAAGTTCTATAAAGATCTGATTTAAAACTCTAATGACTTAAACTCATAGTTGTGATGCATTTATGTATTGTATTTTCTTTAAATGCTCACCCTATGCAGGGCTGCTGTCTTACAAGCCTGTCCTGGAGGCATAGGATTAGAGGCAGGGACCATCACAGATGGTATGTCAGTCTCTTTTGAGACTTTGAGCTACATAATAATAAAATAAAGTTTTAAAATTTAAAAAATAATACATAATCACTAAATTATTCAGTATGGAACCACTTAACAGTATGTCAATATTACACGTTTGGTGTGATGAAGCTTCACCACTATGCAAGTTATTAATGGTAACTTCTCACCTGTCTTCTAGTGTATGTTTATGCTGAAGCCAAGGACATGCCACATGGGCAGGAGAGCAAGTGAACACTGACAGGAGACACACTGCTTAGTGAGACCCTGTTTAACACAGCACAAGGAGAGAAGACTGGAGAAGATCATGATGGCAGAAGCAGGAGCTGAACGAGTTTCACTGGAGCGCCACAGCTTCCCATCTGAAACAACCTGTTTTAGCAGCACAGTGACCTCTTACTCAGAAGGCTCAGCAGCCATGGATACGTGTGTAAAAATTGAGCCTGACGAGGAGGACATTTCCCAGTCTGCATATTGTGCTGAGGTTCAGGGCTTCAGTGCTGAAGAGACGGACTCTGGGCTGCATCTGGACACTGAGCACATTAAAACGGAGACTGTAATGGTCAAAATAATGGACGACGATGGTAATCTACAGCTGTGCAGAAACGCTGAAGAGCTCTGCCCTCCATCACAGCAGTTAAACTCTTCTACTGGACTG